>CM035153.1:93996275-94252801 GCA_020205615.1 Panax quinquefolius | reverse complement strand
CCCCAATATAGCACTCTTCAAAGGCTCATTATCCACCGATTTTCAACTTCTTCATTCAACATCTTGTCTACCATATCAATCAAAGCATTCTTCCTCGTTTCAGTGGAAACTTAATAGTCTTAAACACGTTGAAGGTGACTTCTTGATCATGAACTCTCATTGTCAACTCACCTTTCTCGAACGCCTATAAGAGTTCATCCTGGCTAAGAAAGGTCTCCCAAGGATGATTGGTATACTTCATCTTCTTCATAATCCAAGATGATGAAGTCAGCTGGGAATATAAATTTATCCACTTTGACCAACATATCTTCCACAATACCCCATGGATAAGTGATGGATCTGTCAGCAAGCTGTAGAATTATATTACTTGGCCTTGTTGCCGGAAATCCCAATTGATTAAACACTGACAAAGGCATCAAGTTGATGGTAGCCCCTAAATCACACAAGCATTTGTTAAAAAACAACTTTCCAATGGAGCATGGTATTGTGAAACTACTCGGGCCCTTCAGTTTTGGAGGTAGCTTACGCTATAGCACTGCACTACATTCTTCATTCAAGGCTATTGTCTTAAAATCTTCTAGTCGTTTCTTCCTTGACAAAATTCCCTTCATGAACTTTGCATAGCTTGGCATCTGCTCTAATGCTTCTACGAAGGGTATATTGATTTGCAGCTTCTTGAATACCTCCAAAAACTTGGCAAATTATTTACCATCTCTTTGTTTCTGCAATCTTTGTGGATAGAGAATAGAAGGGTGAACATGTGGTGGTTTGGTTATTGGTTTCTCAAGTAACTCTTCATTATTTTTCTCCACTACTGCTCAAAACCTTCTTTTTAACAAATTATCATCGAGCCATTTTCCTCATGCGTAAATCCACGCGATCTCCTTTTGTATATTTTTGCACGGCCACCATTGGTAAAATCTAGTTACGCACAACACGCAAGTATACGTGGTCAACAAGTAATAAAGTGATGAGTAGAGTATCGTTCCCATAGAGATTAATTAGCAAAATATCTTAACATACAATTACTAATCTTCTATCAACCCTAATTTTATTAAACTAATCAAATTCAATGATTTAAATTAACGAAACTAAAATTAAGAATAATTAAACTAACATAAAACAACCACGAATACCAAAATCTGAATTTTCAAACAATTGATGGAGAATTAGACTTATGATTTCACCCTAAGCTTCACTTTGATTTCCACACCTTTATCCCAATTTAACGCACTATCCCAATTTATTAATCAAGAACATGAACGTAGTATTAACCACCTCTCGATGCACTAATACCATATTAACTTCAATCCACAATTAAGATAGAAATCCGTTAAACACCTTAATCAACTAACCCACTATATCTCTATGTGAATTACAATTAAAGAAGGTTGAAGAATAAGTTCTCTATCCGGTTACATGCGGTGTCAAGCATATCTCTACCTTAACACAAATCAAGTTTAAGCTACTAACAAAATCTTGAACACATGCTACACTAACTAGGTCTAGAGTTGAATATCCTCTCTCGATACCATCCAACTCCACCAAGAATTGTTGATCAGGCAATTCATAGATTCAAGCACAAATTAATATAGATAAACTGGAGATAGCTTATTAAATTGGGAATCAAAGCTTACAAAATCATCGATTCACTTAAAGATCCATCACAAGCCTAAAAAGTGAGTTAGTGAATAATAAATGAAATAAACGCTGAATAAATCATAGAATTCATCCTTCCGATTACAAATAATAATCTAACACAAAGAATATTAGAAAACACTCTTCACGTAGACTAGAATTGCAATCGCCTTGAAAACTCTTCAAAATACCCTCCACAATTGCTCTCAAAAACCTGAACTTTGATCTTCGCTTATCACTAATTGATTGATGTCCCAATTGTGTTTGATAGAGTAGTATATGTCTAGCATAACACTCTAGCCGCATTCTCTATCCACTAGAGTTATAATGTCATGCAAATAGCTAAAGTTCGTGCCCAAGAAGAGTTTTAACCAATGTATGACACTTATGATTTTCCACTACCCGCCCCAGCGGGGGTGTATATGTTGTAGATGCCCACCCCGGCGGGCTTACCTCCAGACTTGATCGAATGCAGACCCCACCCCCCGGGGTGTGAAGTTATAAACGCCTTTACCAAGTTTGCCTCCTCGTTAATCGAATTAGAAGACCCCCATCCTACGGGGTTTATGAACTTTTGCATTTACCATTTTACCGGTATATCTATCTGTTAAATGACTTAGCTTCAATAATGAGTTGCTTCCAAATATGCTCTATTTAAGTTCCAAATGCACCGAATACCACCAATTGTACGTTAAATGCCGCAACCACCAATCTACACATAAAATAGCATAAAACAAGTAAAAATGCACATGTTCACAAGAATATAGCAATGAATAAGCCTAAATTAGATATGAAATCGCGTATATAATATACACTTATCAAAATCCCTAAACTTAAACCGTATAGTCCTCAAGCACAAGACAACTACACGCAAAACCAATGATATGAATACGAATTTACTTATATGCTATCAAATCCAACAATATCACAGAATTAAAATTATCTTAATGGCCTCAACGAAAATAAGCAACTATACAATATCAACCATCAAAAACCAATCTACAAATCACTTTAATCCTCGAATCTCAAGCCATCATCACTGGTATAGTGTGTGTGTGTGTGTAACATCCATGATAACCGATACTAACTTAAATTCAATACTTAACCAGTCTCTTAGAATGAATCATGCAGCACAAATTTAAAAATATCAAAAATAGATAGTTCCAACTAAAACCAAGCAATCACACATCTCAAGGGTTCACGCGGGGTACTTATGCTTGGTTTTCATCTACAGGGGCTTTTTGCTCTTATTTCCCATTTTATTCTTCTTCTTTTTCTTTCTTTGTTTTTTTTAAATACACATGGCTATGCAATGTCTTATTTCCTTAGGCTTTTCAATGCTACCTTAACGAGCTTTCGACCAACGACTCCGAGACCATTAAGACCTTAGGACGTTAGGTGTAAAGACAATCCCCTTGGGCTTACTTACTCAAGCAACAAAGGCCACAAAACTAGACAAGCACGCCGCGGTGTTTATTCATACTTTCTTTTTCTCTTTTTTTTAGATAAACTTATATACCCCAAATGACATCCCCCAAACTTAGGTTCTTGCCTAAGTTTAGCCTTTACCGTCCATCCTTTCCATTTTATCATTCACTCTAGCAATATCCTTTAGAGACCATTTAGCCACCTATTTGAACTTAACCAATTAACACGTATGTTTGTTAAAGCGTCTTTATCCTTTTATACCAGCTTTCAAACAAACCAAGATTCAATTCATAAATGATCATTGTGTCACAGTTCTAATACTCAATCACAGATTTGCTACTTATTTGACAATCACATCATAGGCCCATAATAACATGACACATAACATCGATTTTACAAAAGCAACACAATAATATTACTATTTTTTTTTTTTAGATAGATGGATAACAAAATGCAAATAACATAATGCATTACACTAATCTCTACTATGAAAACCTAAGCTATCATGCAATACCAAACATAAAATGCAATACAAAATTTGAATGACATTAACAATGCAACCTAAACTAAAATGCATGAAAACATGTATTTAAATCCCCAAACTTAAATTAGAAAATGTTCTCATTGTATGATATATCAAAATAAGTACACGAGGACTTCCCTCACGGTTCTTAAGTCTAAGGAGGTGGTTGTTGTTCTTCTTCATCTAATCACTTTCGGTGGGAACCTCGGCATCGATCCGGGTGTTGATATGGAAATTGTGCCACGGGTTGAAACTTTGTAGAGTTGTGTTCAATTAGGCAAAAGAGGTGTGCATAGTTTCAACATGTGTTCTTACCTCATCGCCAATCCATTGCATTTCTTAACGAGAGGCCTTGGTGTGTACATTCATTTGATTTTGGAGATCAAGAATTGAGATCTGGATATAGCCCAGGTCCCTGCAGACCTCGCCCATATCATCGTCTTCGTCCCCGAGGCCTCTGTAGCATCTACATCTTCTTTCAATGATGACAAAAAAATGAAACCCACTCCACGCGGGTGGGACTCGCCTCCTGCCCACATAGAGTATCGCACAATCATTCTTGAATTAAGCAACATGAGCGGCATTTGAGTGGGCTCATCATCGGACCAGCGTACACCAGCTTGCCGACATAACCCACATATAAGTGATGGGTGTGGCAAGGCTCTAGAAAAATTCCCACGTATGCACCGGCGGATAGAGAAGAAGATGATAGCCCGACGTCCAATAATGAAGTCTTGCACAATGGTGAACAAAAGCAACGCCTTTCTCCTTGGTGACATCCTCAAGTGTCGGGACTAAGCTATTTTGTGCAAAGGAAGGCATACCAAATTTTTCCATACCGGCTAAGGTTCTTGCTGGGGAACACGGTGCTTCCCTTTTGATCCTTCATCCATGACGTTCCTGGCTTTGTCATCGCCATGATAATTTCATCAAAATCTAGATCGGCGCGCGAGATGCTTTCATCTTGGCGGTAAGCGAGGCACACCAGGTTGGTAGTATCGTGTTGATGGCATCCGCACTGAACGGAACCAACCGTCCTCGCACGAAAGCCTGAAATGGTTCTTTGTCCTCAGCATTTGAGTAAAACTCCTTGACTATATTTACAACGGCTGGTTCTGGGTCCTCGGTGAATTTTACCCATCCCTTTATGGTAAATTTATGATGAGCTCTCCGTCGTTAGATCTCGTGCCAACCCCGCTCAAGGTAAGAGCTTTGATGAGCATGTAGTCATACCACTTGCGGTGGGCGGCACTTTACAAATTTTCGACGATCAAGGTGCGGATAGGTTAGGATGGGCATGAACTCTCCCCGCTCATTGGCTTTTAACGATGATTGTGAATCCATGTCTCCATTCATGCTTGTTTTGCCCTAACTCTCCCCAAATGTTTCACTAGTATCTCTCTAGCTAACAATTATGCTCTATTGTTGCCTTATATGAATTGTGGTGTAGGAGTTTGGAATAGTTGTGGTGATATTTATAGATGGAGAGGAAAGGCTAGCATTGGTGGCTTGAGGAGGTGGGAAGGTGGAGAGGAGTAATTGAATGTTGGGAATGTGGGGAAAGTGGGTGGTGGTTATGGAGTAGTGGGGAAGTGTAAAAGTGGGGGTTATTGGGAAGGGGAGAAGACCAACAAAACTGCCACGTCTATCCATCTTCCAGGGCGGGGGGTAATGAGTAAAAAAGGCCCGCCCCGACGGGCATAGGCACTGTCTAGCTTTCATGTTTTTCTGTAATTTAACACACTTTGCTTCCATATACTGGCTTGATGTTCCTTTTCCCAACCTGCATGACATGAAACATGACAATTAGTGAATAGTGGATGTCATGTTATGTTGTGGAGAGATTAATGAGATTTTATTTTATTCTTTGACCTAATAACTTACAAAAACTTACAACTAAGCAAATATGAATGAAAAAATGCGATAAAAGAACTAAAAATTGGGTTGCCTCCCAATGAGCGATTGATTTTAAGTCATTCAACCGACTACTTCTGCTTTGTTGTTGTTTGGCCAACGTGATGGAGATCACGCTTGTCGGCTTCTCTAACCCAAATGCTGCTTCAACCTGTCCGTTGACTTTAAATGTTTTGAGAGGGTTACATGATCAGAATTTTAACCGCCTGTGAGGGAATACTTGCTTGATCGTGAATGGTCCCAACCATCCGGATTTGAGCTTTCCAGGAACAAACGCAATTTCTTCGAGTCAATAATAGTACCGATTGGCCGAGCTCAATGTTCGACACAATATTTTTTCGTTGTTCCATAGTTTGACTTTTTCTTTGTATATCTTGGCATTCTTATAGGAATGAAGGCAAAACTCGTTGAGTTCATTCAACTGAAGTAATATCTTCTCTCCTACAGCTTTTTGATCAAAATTTAGCTTTTTCACTGACCAATATGCCTTCTGATGTAGTTCCACCGGTAAATGGCATGCTTTCCCGTACAACAGTTGATATGGTGACATCCCGATTGGCGTCTTGTATGCAGTTCAGTAGGCCCATAGAGCATCGTCCAATCTAAGTGACCAATCTTTCCGACTCGGATTCACCACTTTTTTTAATATCTTTTTGACTTCTCTATTTGATACCTCAGCTTGGCCACTGGTTTGAGGGTGATATGTTGTAGCTATCTTGTGGTTCACCCCATACTTGGTCAATGTGAGTAGTAAATGGTTTGTTACAATAGTGACTACCTTCGCTACTTATAATTACTCTTGGTGTACCAAACCTCGTGAAGATGTTCTTTTGCAGGAATTTGAGGACCACTTTGGCATCGTTTGTTGGTAGAGTTGCAACTTCAACCCACTTTGACACGTAATCCACTACGAGTAGAATGTATTAATTTTTCAAGGATGAGGAAATGGTCCCATGAAATCGATACCCCAAACGCCAAAAGTTTCTACTTCCGTAATTGTTTGTAAAGGCATCTCATCATGTTTGAAATATTACCCACCCTTCGACACCTATCGCATTATTTGACAAACCTGGTGGGCATCTTTGAATAATGTGGGCCAATAGAACTCACATTCGCAAAGACCTTCGATGCCATTCTCTCACTCCCCATAATGCCCGCCATACAATCGATGAGTGACGATACCATGCGTAATATTCTTCACTTCGCTATATGGGACGACCTTCAATCACCTTATCTTGCAGCATTGCTTGAAACAGATATGGATCATCCCACATGTACCATTTCACATCGTGTAAAAAATTTCTTTTTCGTTGCCTTGTAGGTCGTGTGGTAGAATGTTGTTCACAACGAAATTTACGCATAATCGCCATACCACTAATCTCCGTGAAATCTCAAACAATTGCTCATCATCCGGAATGATTCATTGATTTCACATTTGTCGCCTTTTTTTCATTCCGTGGTTCTCTAATCTCGACAAGTGATCAACTATTTGGTTCTCCGTCCCCTTCCTATCCTTTATTTCTAAATCGAATTCTTGCAGTAGGAGAATCCACCTGATAAGGCGTGGCTTAGCATCCTTTTTAACTATCATGTACCGAATTGCTGCATGGTCTGTATAGACTATCACCTTAGTCCCGATCAAGTAAGCTCAAAATTTGTCAAACGCATATACAACGGCAAGGAACTCCTTTTTTGTGGTTGTATAGTTCAATTGAGTTTCTGTAAGTGTTTTTCTTGCGTAGTATATAGCGTGAAACACCTTGTCTCTCTCACGACCCAAAATGTTTTTGAACCACCAAGTCGCCAGATCACACAAAAGCTCGAATGGCATGCTCCAACTGCAACTATAATGGGGGGCTGTAGTCAATTTCCTTTTTAATAAATCAAACGATGTCTTGCATTCTTCATCAAAACTGAATGTCGCATCTTTCTCTAAAAGATCGCATAGGGGTTTCGCAGCTTTAGAGAAATCCTTATAAACCTCCTCAGAGAACCCGCCAGTGGTCCCAAGAAACTCCTAATACCCTTCACTGAGGTTAGTGGGGGCAATTTTTCAATTGTTTCCAACTTTGCTTTATCGACTTCCAGCCCTTGAGATGGGACCTTATGGCCCAAAATTATGCCATCTTCAACCATGAAGTGACATTTTTACCAATTTAGAACAAGATTTGTGTCCTTGCATCTTTGCAGCACCATGACCAGATTTTTAAAACAATTATCAAAGCTGTCCCCATAAACTGAAAAGTCATCCATGAAGACCTCAACATTTTTCTCCACCATATCTGAAAAAATTGCCATCATACACCTTTGGAAAGTTGCTGGTGCGTTGCAAAGCCCAAATGACATCCTCCTGAATGCAAACGTATCATAAGGGCACATAAATGTGGTCTTTTCTTGGTCCTCCTGAACGATGACTATTTTGTTGTAGTCCGAATACCCATCCAACAAACAATAATACTGATGTCCCGCTAATCTGTCTAACATTTGGTCAATAAAGGGCAGCGGGAAATGGTCTTTTCGAGTTTCCTTGTTCAATTTTCTGTAATCCATGCAAACCCGCCAACCCGTCACTGTTCTGGTTCGGATTAACTCGTTGTCGTCAATTTGCACCACCGTCATTCCACCATTTTTCGGTACGCACTGGACTGGACTAACCCATTTGCTGTCGGATATCGGATAGATGATGCCAGATTCAACCATTTCGTAACTTCCTTCTTTACCACTTCCTTAATAATTGGATAGAGTCGCCGTTGTTGTTCTACTATTGGTTTGCCTCATCTTCCATCAAAATTTTGTGCATACAAAAAATGAAGGGTTGATTCCCTTTATGTCGGGCAAATTGTCCATCCAATAGTCGATTTGTGTTCCCGAAGCACCCTTAGCAACTTTTCTTCCTGCAATTCGTTAAGTGCAGCTGAAATAATAACAGGTAAAGAATTTAAATTGCCTAAATACGCGTACCTGAGGTGCTTAGGAAGTGGCTTCAGTTCCAGCTTTGGTGGCTCTTCCAATGATGGTTTCAACTTTTCTGCATTTACCTCCTTCGTGTGCAGTGGTTCAAATGGGATTCTAAATCTTGGTACGCGTGGCAATGAGTCTAGCAATTGAAGGTAATCCACCAATTCTGGATCATCGATCTCTTCATCTCCCAATAATGTTGTTTCTAACGGATCATTCACTAAACTTTTGCTCATGTCCTCACTAATGATTTGCTCCACTAGATCCATTCGAAAACATTCTTCCTCATCCATAGGGAATTTCATGGCCTTAAACACATTAAATTTCACTTCTTGATCTTGGACCCTCATTGTGAGTTCTCCCTTTTGAACATCTATGAGAGTTCTTCCTGTAGCCAAAAATGGTCTCCCTAGGATACTTGGGATGTTCTTGTACTCCTCAAAATCCAGAATGATGAAGTCCGCGGGGAATATGAATTTATCCACTTTCACTAAGATGTCCTCAACTATGCCTCTCGGATATGTGACTGACCTATCTGCCAACTGTAAAGAGATGTTTGTAGGCCTTGGTGCTGGCAACCCCAATTCTAGGTATACTGACAACGCTATGAGGATTACACTCGCCCCCAAATCACATAGACACTTGCTGAAATGCATTTCACCGATCGTGCATGGAATAGTAATGTTCCCCGGGTCTTTGAGTTTTGGTGGTAATTTCTGCTGTAATACCGCACTAAACTCCTCTATTAATGTCACCGTCTCAAAATCTTCCCATTTCTTTTTCCTTGATAGAATCCCTTTCATAAATTTTGCGTAACTCGGCATTTGTTCTAGGGCCTCTGCAAATGGTATGTTAATTTGAAGTTTCGTGAAAACTTCCAAAATTTTTGAAAATTGCTTATCTAACTTTTGTTTTTCAACTCTTTGTTGGAATGGTGGGGGAGGATAAACAGCTGGTTTGTTAACTGGGTTGATTTTATCCATTTGTTTCTCGTTTACTTGCTTTATCTCACCCCCTGTATTTTCTGTCTCTAGTTCACTTTCCATTGTAATCCAAATTTCTAGCTCTTGACCCACAAGCTATTTTCCACTTCTCAACATAATGGCTTGACACTGCTCATGATTACCCTTAGGATTTTTCTCGGTGTCGCTTGGTAGTGTTCCTTGTGGTCTACTATTCACTACCAACGCTATCTGACCCATCTGATTTTCTAGATTCTTGATCGCCAACTTGGTGGTAGCTATGAATTTATCCAACTTTTCCTCCAGATCGGGTTTCCTTTCTTGATATTAAATTGGTTGTTGCTGATTCTGGAAACCTGGAGGGTATGTTTGACGTGAAGATTGATTTTGCTGGTTGTTGCTCCATGAGAAATTCGGATGGTTCCTATTTCCTTGATTATATGCGTTCTGAAAAGTGTTTTATGGAATTCTGTTATAATTACTGATGAACTGCACAGCTGCTAGATTAATTGCACATTGCTCCGTTGGGTGTTCTCCTACGCATAACTCACACACTATTATTACTTGCGGTGCTTGCTGTGTTTGTTGTGTTTGTGCTGCTGCCACTGACTCCAACTTCTTTGAAATTGCAGATATTTGTGCTTGTATTGCTGTCATGTTATCTACTTCTAATACTCCAGCTACCTTTGCTTGTGTCATTCTTGATGTGGGCCACTGGTAGTTATTAGTAGCTATGGTTTCAATCAACTCATAGGCTTCCTCGTAACTCTTAGCCATGAACGCTCCGCCCGATGCTGAATCGATAATTGTCCTAAGATTCCCTTGTAGTTCGTTGTAGAAGGTGTTCATTTGTAGCCACTGGGGCAATCCATGATGTGGGCATTTTCTTAGCAGTTCTTTGTATCTCTCCAATGCCTCATATAATGACTCCCCATGTTGCTGTTCAAACATTGTAATCTCATTCCTCATCTTCGCAGTTTTCGTCGGTGGGAAGAATTTTGCAAGGAATTTCTGAGCTAAATCCTCCCATGTTGTTATCGAACAGAATGGTAAGGAATGCAACCAACTCTTCGCCTTGTCCCGTAGAGAGAATGGGAACAATCAAAGTCTCACCGCCTCATCCAAAACTCCATTAAACCTAAAAGTGTCGCACATTTCCAGAAAGCTGACTAGATTCTCATTCGGATCGGCATTTTCCAATCCCCCAAACTGAACTGAATTCTGAATCATTTGTATCATCTCAGGCTTAATTTCGAACGTGTTCGCTGCTATTGCTAGTCTGATGATGCTTGAATGCAGTTCTGTTACCTTGGGCATTGCGAAATCCCTCAACACTTTCCTATCTTCGGCCGCCATTACTATTTCCTCTTCCTTTTTGGGTGTTTCGAATTCTTGCCTCGTTTCTTTGATCCACTTACTCAACCTCTGAAATCTTTTCTCAATGTCATCCTCAAAAGGTAGCAAGTCTGGATTTTGAGACCGAGTTTGCATAAACTATGTCCAACACCTGAAATAAGAAGCACAAAACAAAAATAAAAATGTCTAAGTAAAACTGGATTAATTAAACTGATATTGTAAAAATATTAAGAATTATACTAATAAATCCCCAGCAGCGGCGCTAAAAACTTGTTGGGTAAAATCTAGTTACGCACAACACGCAAGTATACGTGGTCAACAAGTAATAAAGTGATGAGTAGAGTATCGTTCCCACAGAGATTAATTAGCAAAATACCTTAACTTACAATTACCAATCTTCTATTAACCCTAATTTTATTAAACAAATCAAATTCAATGATTTAAATTAACGAAACTAAAATTAAGAATAATTAAACTAACATAAAACAACAACGAATACCACAATCTGAATTTTCAAACAATTGATGGAGAATTAGACTTATGATTTCACCCTAAGCTTCACTTTGATTTCCACGCCTTTATCCCAATTTAACGCACTATCCCAGTTTATTAATCAAGAACACGAACGCAGTATTAACCACCTCTCAATGAGCTAATACCATATTAACTTCAATCCACAATTAAGATAGAAATCCGTTAAACACCTTAATCAACTAACCCACTATATCTCTATGTGAATTACAATTAAAGAAGGTTGAAGAATAAGTTCTCTATCCGATTACATGTGATGTCAAGCATATCTCTACCTTAACACAAATCAAGTTTAAGCTACTAACAAAATCCTGAACACATGCTACACTAACTACGTCTAGAGTTGAATATCCTCTCTCGATTCCATCCAACTCCACCAAGAATTGTTGATAAGGTAATTCATAGATTTAAGCACAAATTAATATAGATAAACTGGAGATAGCTTATTAAATTGGGAATCAAAGCTTACAAAACCATCGATTCACTTAAAGATCCATCACAAGCCTAAAAAGTGAATTAGTTTATAATAAATGAAATAAACGATGAATAAATTATAGAATTCATCCTTCCAATTACAAATAATAATCTAACACAAAGAATATTAGAAAACACTCTTCACGTAGACTAGAATTGCAATCGTCTTGAAAACTCCTCGACGTACCCCTCCACAATTGTTCTCAAAAACTGAACTTTGATCTTCGTTCTCTAACTAATTGATTGATGTCCCAAGTGTGTTTGATAGAGTAGTATATATCTAGCATAACACTCTAGCCGCATTTTCTATCCAATGGAGTTATAATGTCATGCAAATAGCTAAAGTTCGTGCCCAAGAAGAGTTTTAACCAATGTAGGATATTATGATTTTCCACCCCCGCCTGCTGGGGGTGTATATGTTTGAGACACCAAATTTTGGGTGTATATCTCAGAGATGCCCGCCCTGGTGGGCTTACCTCCTGACTTGATCGAATGCAAACCCCTCGCCTTTACGGGTGTGTGTGTAGATAAACGCCATTTTGTGGTGTCTTTCCTCGTTAATCGATTTTAGAGACCTCACTTTACGGGGTTTATGAACTTTGCATGCCCACCCCGGCGGGGGTATGTCCTGTTAAATGACTTAGCTGCAATACTGAGTTGCTTCCAAATATGCTCTATTTAAGTTCCAAACGCACCGAATACCACCAATTGTACGTTAAATGCCGCAACCACCAATCTACACATAAAATAACATAAAACAAGTAAGAATGCACATGTTCACAAGAATATAGCAACGAATAAGCATGAATTAGATATGAAATTGCGTATATAATATACACTTATCAAAATAGTTTAGTTTAGTTCATTATTGCATGTGTAGTTTCATATTTATGTTATATTATTTTGCATATGTTGTTAATTTAGTTTAGGTTTATTATTAAAAAAAAATCAAATCAAAAATTCAAAAATAATAGTTAGTTACTATGTTCATCTTATATGATTCCAGCTGTTAGATAGTTCAGTTTATTTTGGCAAATGATGAGATTGGGATTGAGTAGACAAGTATAGTACAAACTATTAGAGCTTTGATGTGATTTCTTGTTAGGAATTAAATCTTTTTCTGTTTGAAACTGTTATAATCAAGGTTAGCACAGTAAAAACAACTTTGTTGACTAAATAAGTTTAAATTGATACATAATGGGATTCTAAAGGATAATGCTAGTTTGAATGAAAGAATGACAAGAACAAGTAGTGATGGCTAAAGTTAGACAAGAACCTAAGTTTCGGGGAATATCTAAGATATATAAGCTATAAAAAAAAGAGAAAAAAAAGTATGAATAAATACCGTAGTGTGCTTGTCTAGTTTTGTGGCCTTTGTTACTTGAGTAGGTAAGCCCGAGGGGATTGTCTTTACACCTAGCGCCCTAAGGTCTTAATGGTCTGGGAGTCGTTGGTCGAAAGCTCGTTAAGGTAGCATTGAAAAGCCTAAGGGAATAAGACATTGCATAGCTATGTGTATATAAACCAAAAAAAAGAAAAAAAAAGAGAATAAAATGGGAAAGAAAAGAAAAAAGCCACAGTTGATGAAACATAAAGCATAAGTATCCCATGTTAACCCTCGATATTGGTAATTGTTTGATTTTAGTTGGATCTAGCTTATTTTTGGATTTCTTGAGTTTACACTGGATGACTCCTTCGAAGAGACTTGTTATGTGTTAAATTTGATTTTATATCAATTAGCATGGTTGTGGAGCACACACGCACTATATCAGTGATAACAGTTTAAGATTTGATGATTGACTAGGAAATTGTTGATTGGTTTTGATATGATGTATTATCATGTTTACTTGATTTCTCTAAGGCTGAGTGAATAGATTTGATTCTATCAAATACTGCTGGATTCATAGGCATATAGATTAGTTGCATTTCATTTCATTGCATTGCATTATGTTGTGTTGCTTGGGGACAAGCAACGGTTTAAGTTTGGGGGTATTTGATAAGTGGATTTTATATACACTTATCTGGTATCTTTTACTTGAATTAGTTGCTTATATTCATGTGTCTTAGTTACTTTTTATGCATTTTGTGTTCATTTTGTAGGTTATACATTTGGGAGCAGTGTGAGCGACTATTGGTAAGGAAAAGCAAGGAAAATGCAAAGAAACTGCAAAGAAAAGCAATTCGGGCATCATTTGGGCTTTCATGTTTACTTCATGTTCTTTGTTTGGAACTTAGCTTACATTGTAGAGCGTCTTCGTAGCTTTTTAGAACATCTTGAATCATTCCAATCGGAGTTCGGATGCAAGAGTTATGACCTTTGTATCATCGGATGTCGAACTTCGCTTTTTTGGTTAGTCATTTTCATAGAAGTCACTTCCATCTCAATTTCAACCTTCCTCCGGCCAGAATCTGTCAATCCTCAAAGAATGAAAGTTGTAGAGCTCGTCGGTATCTTCGATTTGATTAGTGGCAGGCCCTGTAACTCCTTCCGAATCAATGGTTATCACCGTTTTACTAGAGGATACTGTGATAGAAAAATTATTCCCCCCGGGGCGGGCTTTTCCTTAGTAAAACCCCAGCTGGGGTGGGGGTACCAGCTGGAAAACAGTACTATAGCCCATCGGGGCGGGCCCTTGACAAGCCTAGACCCCCACTGGGGCGGGGGTGCGCATAAAAGAAGTAGTTTTTGGCCAAATTTGAGTTGGGGAAGGATTGTTTTCGATCCAATTGACTCAAGGACTTCCAAGAGGACTTAAAGACATGTAAAAAGGCTTATAAAATGAGGGGAATAACAAGTATTAGAGGGGGCAGAGAGCATTCCATTAGATTAGAGAGATTAGAGAGATGAGGGAGAATAGAAGGGAAATACGATTTCATTAGATTAGATTGGAGTAAATTAGATCAAAACACTAGTTCTAAATAGTTTTGGAGATTGAAGCATCTTGAAGACCATTGAAGATCAAGAGCAGGAGCTTGATGAAGATGGAGATTTGCTGACAACAGATTCAATTCTTTACTCTAATCTTTTTCTTATCTTTTAATGTGTATTCAATTGTGCATTCTTAGTTTTAATTCAATGAACTAATTCTTTGTTTGAGATTACAATGGATCTTATTGTGTAGTTTATTTTGATATGCTTCACTATTAATTATTATGTTCTATTTTGAGGATTGTCTATTGTGATTTGGACTTAATTGTTTAATTGATTGGCCATCAATTACCGTGATAATCTATATGAACTCGAGAGATGAAGTATAGATTTAGATCTGGTCATGATAGCATGTGTTCAGGATTTTGTTAGTAGCTTAAACTTGATGAGTGTTAAGGTAGAGATATGCTTGACACCGCATGTAATCGGATAGAGAACTTGTTCTTAAACCATCTTCAATTGTAATTCACATAGAGATATAGTGGGTTAGTTGATTAAGGTGTTTAACGGATTTCTATCTTAATTGTGGATTGACGTTAATACGGTATTAGTGCATCGAGAGGTGGTTAATACTACTTTCGTGTTCTTGATTAACAATTCGGGATAGAGAATAATTGATAAGAAGTGTGTTAACTTAAATGAAGCAATAAGTGAAGTTGTGATCTTAAGTCTCCATAATCTGATTTTTAATTAGTTGTAATTAGTTTTGTTAAATATTTTAATTTATAACATTAAATTCATTTGTTTAAATAAGATTGAGTTGGTTACGGGTTAGTACTTGGTGATTTTTATTAACTAATTCTCTGTGGGAACGATACTCAACTTATCACTTTATTACTTGTTGACCACGTATACTTGCGTGTTGTACGTAATTAGATTTTTGCCCGCCCCAGCGGGGGTATGTCCTGTTAAATGACTTAGCTGCAACACTGAGTTGCTTCCAAATATGCTCCATTTAAGTTCCAAACGCACCGAATACTACCAATTATACGTTAAATGCCGCAACCACCAATCTACACATAAAATAACATAAAACAAGTAAAAATGCACATGTTCACAAGAATATAGCAACGAATAAGCCTGAATTAGATATGAAATCATGTATATAATATACACTTATCAGGCGCACCGGCATGTACATCTGCAATCTATTTTTTTAACCTTAGTGTAATAGCCTGACATTGCCCCTTTCGTTCCCTTCTTGGATTTGCTTCCTTAGTACTTGGCAAAGTCCTTTGTGGTTTATTGTTTTACATATAGGCCATTTGGCCCATCTGAGTTTCCAAATTGTTTATAGCCACAGCTTGGCGCTTTATCATAACTTTCGTATTTGCAATGTACTTGAGCATCATCTCCTCCATTTCTAACTTCTTTTCTGGTTGTGGTGCAAGTGGTGGATAATATTGTTGTGGTTGTTGGAATCTAGGAGGGTAAGGTGGTCTGGGTGCATATTGTTGGTGAGATGGTTGTGGTTGGTATTGATAGTGGGATTGAAATTGTTGTGGTTATTGTTGTTGTTACATGTTTTGATTGTTGTTCTAGCTAAAATTGGGGTGGTTACGGTTGTTGGGGTTATAAGAATTCTGAAACTGATTCTGGTTCTTTTGGTAGTTGCTCACGAATTGCGCTGATTTTGAACTGATATCACACTGGTCTGTTTGATGTGACCCTGCACATATCTCGCATACATAATCAACTGGCTTAACCTTTTTTTTTTCTTCCAATGAATCAATCTTCTTCACCATAGCTACCATTTGTGCTGACAATTATGTAATGGCATCAACCTCTAACATTCCCGCAACTTTAGGTTGTCATAGTCTCAATGAGATCATATGCTTCTTCATAACTTTTGTCCCATAAGGCTCCTCCTGCAACAGAGTCTACTATTGGCCTAGACTACCAACCCAATCCATTATAAAAAGTATTTATAACCATCCAATCTGGCATTCCATGATGGGGACATTTCCTTAGTATTTCTTTGTAATGTTCTCATGCTTCATATAGTGTTTCACAATGTTATTGTTCAAACTGGGAAATCACAGTCCTCATTTTTGTTGTCTTAGCCAATGGGAAAAATTTGGCTAAGAAATTCTGTGCTAAGTCCTCCCATGTGGTGATTCACCCCGATGGCAACGAATGGAACCAACTTCTAGCCTTATCCCTCAGAGAAAATGGAAATTGTTTGAGCCTAATTGCATCTTCTGACACCCCATTATACTTAAAGGTGTCACGTATCTCTATAAAACTCAATAAATTCTCATTCAGTTCATCTGTAGCAGCACCCCCAAATTAAACTGAATTTTGTACCATTTGTATAGTGTCCGGCTTAATCTCGAAAGTATTTGCTGCTATAGCTTGCCTTACAATGCTTGACTGCAACTCATTAATCTTGGGCGTTGAATAATCCCTTGAGGCTATGTGCTCTTCTCTAGGCTCTTCTTCCATATTGGATGATGAAGTCTCAGTATCTACTTGTGTATTCTAACGTGCTCTCGATCTCCAAGCTCTACCATTGATAGTATCATGTCCAGGTATCAACGCAGGATTAGACGATTGTTTGTGCATAAAATGTACACAAGTACCTGAAATACAATCAAAAGTAAAGTAGAAATGAGATAAGAATAGGATTTTTCAAGTCAAACAAATCTAGCTTTAATTAATGATGATAGTAATAAAAATAAACGCCTTTCCCCGGCAACGGCACCAAAAACTTGTTGCCTCCATTTCAGTTTAACAAAATAGACTCTATCTCATGCAAGTATACACGAGTCAAAAAGTAGTACAGAGTAATAAAGTATCGATCCAACGGAGAAAGGTGAATAAATCTACACTAGCATGCAACAACCTTATCATTATTTTTGTATGCTCAAACGATCAATCAACAAGTTAATTGATATCTAACTTAATTATTAGCACAAAAATACTAATTACTAAATTAAGGGAATCAAAATGGAGAGAAATGGGATCCTAATGTCATTTAATGCTTTATCCAAAATGCACGCCTCTTGTTATGCCTAATTATTTAATATGGACAGCTAGTCAAGAGCACAAAAGTGAAACATAACCATCTTTCAATGTACTATGTCCAAATCACACAAAATCCACAAATGATAGAATTCATGTAAGCATCAAAACTACCTAACCCACTATATGTCTATGTGAATTACAATCAATAATGATTTAAGCTCATGATCTTTTAATGACTACACATGATGAACCGGTATATACCTATTCAGGTCATGAATCACAAAACCTAACATATGTAAGTCTCATGAACATATGCCAACATGGTCTAATCTATACTTATACTTCCTTTTCTAATTCCATACAAGTAATTAGGGTGAATGGTGATCAAGCATTCAATATTTTAGCACAACCATGTCAGGCAATCCAGTATTAAACACACAAGCTTCACAAATAGGCATACAAGTATGGACTATACATTAAACTCCATTAGAATCCCATAATGGAAGTTAGTTCATGGTTGAATCAACACCCATTATGGGATTTAAACAAAACATTAGAATAAACAATGAAGGCAAGAGATATAAAGGAAATGAGGGTTCAAATCTGATAGAACCATGCTTTAAAGTTTGATTCTAAGCTAATTCAGGTCCACAATTGTCACCAAAATGAAAACCAATATCTACAAGCAATAATCTGGAGAGACAAGCACAAAGAAATAGAGAAATGCTATGAATTTTCTCTAGACATTTCCAAACCCTAAAAGTAGTAATAAAAACTGATGATCCACATCTTTTTAAACAAACAAATATATCTAAAGATAGCAAACACGCTCCAGCATTACAAAATGTAAAGTTAACTTTTTAATTTAAGCTTGACTGGCGTGGCCGTGCAATGTTATAGTGGAATTCAGGCGCAAGCACGCTGAATGTGTTGCATGTCGTGTGCTTGGTGCGGGCGTGCCATGTCCCTTTACTAATTGAGTGCGGCTACGTGTTGGCCTTGTTTGCATCTGGTATGCTTATGGTGAGGGCGCATCGTGTCTGGCTTTATGTTGGGCGTGGCCGCGCGAGTGCTGAATTCTGCATACTGGTAGTGCTTGCTCATGTGTTGTTGCTGCTTGGTCTTCACTTCTTTCTTCTTTACTTAATCACTTCAAATACCCTCTTCCATTGCTTTAGTTCAGCTCCAAATCTCCATCCTAGCCTTTACTCAACATGCCATGCCATTGCTAAGCCATCACCATGCCTTGTCATGCCTTCACCATGCCATTTCCATGCCTTAGGAGTGCCAACTATGCACACTATAAAACAAACACAAAAAGCACTAAAAACATACCAAAAATACTTGAGTTGAGAAAAATTCCAATGAGTTGGTTTAAAACCTACTTATTAGAAGAAGGGATGAATGTAATATCCTGAGTGTTTATGAGTTGAGTATATGATAATATTCTTAGAAAAGGTAATGAGAAGATCAAAGAACATATAATACTCAAATATAATTGAGTTTAAGCAAAGGTTGTGAAATCAATTGTATAAGAGTTTGTTGTGAAATCAAATGTAATAGGAAATATAAAACCTATATTAAGATAGTGTGTTGAGTGGTTCAACGATAAATTTTGAAAAGAGATTTTGTGAAAAGTGAGTAAGGGATGTTTCGTTGATTCTGAGGACGGACTCCTTTTAAGGGGTGAAAGATGTGACAACCCGAGTTTTCATAAGTCATTAAAATAAGAATTTAATAATTAAAATTCTTATTATGAAAAGTTTTGAGATTGAGTAATTAAACATATTTGTTATATATTGTGAAATATATGATCTTGTGTGAATGAAGAAGATATATATATATATATATATATATATATATATATATTCTCACATATTGGGAGAATGAGGTTTAGTAGTTAATTTAATTTAACCATGAGCATTCATAATTTCTTTGAAAAGGACAGCCCGGCACTAAGTCCGTAAGTTCGGCATATCTTACAAGCACTTCTAGGTGATCAGCCTATAGTACTCTATGTTGATCAACACTACATTCATTAAATGTATATACGTTTAAGTTTTGGCAACCTCGCGTGCCCATCAAATAATCGATGAAAAATACATTTGTTTATTCATACTCAGGCTTACTTTGAATCCGTACCAAATAATTGGCGTAGGATAGCGTTATCAATTCTATATATATAGAATTGTAAATAAATCAATCAACTCTTCAAGATTAGTCTAGCTGAGATAAAACTGGCATCGGCCCTTTAGTAAACCAGTTCATGCATCTCATAACATGAATCACAGAAAACTTGGCTAACACGAAGGTTAGACAAGCGTTAAAGAAAAACTTGCCTTCAGCGTCTGCTACAGTAAAATTACTTTTCCTTTGAGTCTTTACCCTCTCTACAACACATAACCACATAACATACCACATTACATCATGAATAAACATACATGATTCCTAATGAATCTTACCCTTCTTCTCAATCTAATCATGTATTAGATTTGTTATTATTGGTTCCGGCTTGCAATTATATTATTCTTACCAACTTCTTTCTCTTCTATAACTTAACTGAAATTATTTCATTAATACAACTCGTTTTGAGTTAATCATCCTTCCTCACGGCTTACTAACGTTCTTACATTATTAATTGAAACTCGAACGTTAAGTACCATTATTGCATACCGTTCACGTTTACGTATTACTTAACAACTTTTAGTTGTAACTCTCAACGTTATAGTCATCATCATCATAAAATACATTTCACTTTCTTATATTTTACGTCCTTCGTTTAATTATTCATTAAACAACATTAAATTCCTAAAGTCATCACTATAAAAGTGATTTAGGAAAGGTTTTATTATGTTCATTAATCAATTACATGACCCATATTGGTATTGCAAACCATTGGACTCATTATTAACTTGGTCAATAAATTTCTATAGCCAGCTTAGTACAATACGTTGTTCTCACCTCAAATTAATCTTTCGTCGACCTTCAAAGATAATACTTAAGCTCTTTAACATCTTGTAAGGATGTTTCTTTAAGTTCTTTAAAGTAAATTAACTTAAATTAATCACTTTACATTCATTTTATGCTTATAAGCATTCATGACTATCTTTAGTTTAGAAATCATGCGTTTGGCGGCAACTTGCTTCCCTCTAAGCCAAGCTACAAGTAAGATGAAACATCAGTGGTCAAGGTTCCGGACTCGGCACACGACGCTTGTCCTCAAGACATTATACCATTGTCACGCCGAAACTTCGGTGAGGTCGTGACATCAGGCTTGGCAATAGCCACCAATTGGCCTTAGGTTGGCGCCACGACGCCAACTCTGTGCCTTAGAAAATTTTTACAGACTTTTAATTTTGCGAAATTCCCGGACGCATAACTTCTTTGTTATAAGTTCGAATTGGCTCTTTCAAAAGCCTACGGTTCACAAATTACATAATGTACATGTTCATGCAAGAATTTTATCTATTTAACTTTGTTAACTAAAAATTCACCTATTAGTCCATTTTTAACGAAAACGATAAATGTTCGTTAACGTTCAACGCTCGTTTCTTCGCTCTAAATCGGAATTCGGTCATTCTCGAGTCTGCAACTCTATAATGCCGAATAAGACTTGTCTCCATTGAAAACTATTGTTTCCAAGCTCAATATCAAAATTCGACCTCCATTCCGAGAATTTTACAAATTCGACGATTATCGTCTAATCGTGTGAATTCTGGCATAACTTCATTACTTATAATTTGTTCATCGTTACAAATGGATTCAATCCATCATACTAACATCTTAACATACATATTTTATTAACTCATTTATATGATAAGTTATTACTTGTTCTTTGTGAGTTTGTAACTTATAAAAGTATAAACTACTTACACTTTCATTTCTCATAATTTAACATGGTCTAAATCTTTTAACCACCATACTTGCTTCTTTATATCATACCCTCTTATTAAGGTAGACATATGAGTACTTCATATAAGCTCTTCATAAGTTCATAACTTAATTAAGTTTGAATTACTTATTCATGACTTAAACGGCTTAAGACCATTAATTAATCATTCTTATCATTTCTTAGTATACATGTTCTACCACTACCCACCTCTCTAACAATGGAAGAGAAAGAGATTCATAGTTTAAGTTCTTACCCGTGATAATCACTTGGTTAATCTTTAATCTCCTTCTTGCTTCTTGAATTCTGTGAGTGCCCCAAATCCGGGTCCCAAATCACCGCGGATTCGGTTCAATCATTCTATTACTATTTGTGGAAGATATAAACATAAATTGTTTATACAATACCCTTTACACACTATTCCCCAAAATTGAGTAACCTTAACTTATACACAATTCATAAACTATCTAACACCTAACATTATTATCAACCTATACTATTACAAATTAGCTGCACATTTTATCCCAAGCTGAACTTGGCATTAACCTTTTCCTGTATCTGAAACATTCGTCTTTATCTGCAATGTTTTATCATGATATAGCAAGGGTGAGCATGAAAGTTGTCCAGCAAGTTTAAATACAATTTAAGGATATATCATGATTGAAAGAGTTTACATAATAAGCTGGCTATAATTCATCAATATAATTGAGAACTAGCATGAACAAACTTTTGACTGAACAAGTATTAACATGAACAAATATATCTGGACCAACTAGTAATGAAGGTGATCAGCCTTTCATACATTACTTATACATGCAATATGTACAGAGTACAATTCAACATGGCAATCAGCAATGATTAATCATAAGCATATCTGAATGAAACAACTCTTAGTAGATGTGACGCCCCCAAAATAGGTATACATCACCCATCTTGAGTCGCCAAATACATGGTACATAAATCAAATACAACATAATTATACAACTGTCGTGTAAAATACGACAAAACATAAACTGAGAGTTTAAACAAGAATATTGCCTTCTAGACAATATCCATTCTCAATGGAGTCCTCATAGACAATATACAAACTCAAATTAAACCCTCATTACATTTATTTTCACACTATTTAACAGAATAGTCAGGACTACTAATGTTATCATCTGAACTGTCAATCCGTTCCCCGACTCGTCCCAGCTATATTCTCATTTCTAGAAGAGAACAGTGAAGGAAAGAGTGAGCTCAACTAGCCCAGTAAGAAATATTATGACTAAGATAATGCAGAATAAATTATCATTAGCCTTCAACAATGTTAAACCGATAAAATACAATAGACATCAAGTTTAATCTGCGGTGAATAAGCAATCCATTAAAAGAGTCAGTAGAGAATAAAATCTACTATCTTTTATGATTTAAAAGGTTTTTCATCACTTTTATCATTGGGACTCGCTTTAATAAATAATCCACATCATCCCCGCACTACTACCAGGATATTCATTAGTATCACGACCACAAATTATCCATGCACTACGGGCCAAGGATATTCGTGTATTCATCAATGGTCATGATCATGCCAACAATCATCCATCAACGCACTACTACCAACGATGAGTACTTTTACCACATCATTTGTAACATTACTACCATGATTACACCGAATAATCCTCGGTCATAATCATACCAAGTCCATCTACGCACCACTACAGCCCACGATAACTTTCAAAAAATATAAACATGAGGATGATGACAATGATATAAGAATTCAATAAAACAAGTTCAAGAATTAATTTGTCCAGGAACCAATAACGTCCAAATTGTCAACATGATATTTCTTTGTAGAGTAAAATTCAAGAATGCTCAGAAGAATATTTCCATGAAAAGATACTGGATGAAGAGCAAATATCACGGATATTCTACTAATTTCATAGAGTATAGAAGTCAAAACTTTCACCAACTAAGTATAATAAAGAATAGAATAACAAAAGAAATCATCATGCATGCGGTACTTCGCATAGACAGGTTATTCCAACAGAATAATAAAGACAAAACTAGGTCCGGTGTAAAACACACGCATCGGATATTCCAATGTAATAATAAAGACAAAATAATAAAGATTTTAACCAGTCCTGTAAAACACACGAGCATGGATATTCCAATAGAATAATAAATGCGGAATAATAAATATGGAACCAGTCGTAAAATTCACACAAAGCGGGATATTCGATGTAATAATAAAGAACGGAATACTAAAAGAATTTCACCAAGTATGCGGTATTAGATAAACAAAGTTATTCCAACATAATAATAAAGAATGGAATAATGAAGAAGAAGATCACCAAGTATTGGGTAAACCGCATATCTTGGTCATTTCACCAAGTTTAGGTAAACCGCAGCATACTGAGGTTATTACAATGTAATAATAAAGAATGGAATACCATAAGGATTTCACCAAGTATAGGGTATGTCTGCATGATACAAAAGTTATTCCAATGTAATAAATAAGAATGGAATAACATAAGGATTTCACCAAGTATAGGGTATGCCATGATACGAGTTATGTATAGGGTATGCCACTTTTACAAAGTTATTCCAATGAATAATAAAGAATGGAATAATGTAAGTTCTCTTCATGAATAAGAAAGAATAACACCCCTTACCGTAAAAGACACTGGATATCAAAGTAGTGAAGTAGCAGAATAATCTTCTTCTTTCTCTCTATAATTTCTCTCTCTAGAGTTTCAGTGAATTTGTAAGAAATAATGAAGGAGTGAGCTTCTATTTATAGAAGAATGGTTTGAATAGTAACTAATTCATGAATGGTCCAGATCAATTTACTTTTAAACGAACGATCCAGATCGATTTACTATTAAAACTTAAAGCGACGGTCCATACTGATTTACTATTAAAAGTTTAAACTAGCGACCCATATTGATTCACTAT
The DNA here is from genome assembly GCA_020205615.1 of Panax quinquefolius. Classification (NCBI taxonomy): domain Eukaryota; kingdom Viridiplantae; phylum Streptophyta; class Magnoliopsida; order Apiales; family Araliaceae; genus Panax; species Panax quinquefolius. Next base: position 94,228,295 of record CM035153.1, on the reverse strand, counting down.
TATAACTTTCCACCAGCGGTCCATATTGATTCATTCAACCAACGGTCTGAAAAATTTGCACATCTCCTAATGGAATAATATTGCCCCCAAATATCCGAATGCACAATACTAGAGTGAATAGTATCTGGGTGAATAGAACTCGTGAATAGTAACTCGTAAATAGTAACTTATGAATAATAACTCATAAATAGTAACTCCGACACAAAAAGTGTCCCAAATACTCGAGTGAACAATACTAGAGTGAATAGTAATTTCGATGAGTAGTAACTCTGACACAAAAAGTGTCCCAAATACTCGAGTGAACAATACTAGAGTGAATAGTAATTTTGGTGAATAGCAACCCGTGAATAGTAACTCGTGAATAGAAACTCCGACACAAAAAGTGTCCCAAATACTCGAGTGAACAATACTAGAGTGAATAGTAATTTCGATGAATAGTAACCCGTGAATAGTAACTCGTGAATAGTAACTCCGATACAAAAAGTTCTGCGAATACCCGTTTGATCAATATAACCTCCAGACATCAATTATTATCGGAATAGATGTTAATTTTTACTAACACAAATAATCCCAACACAATGAAACTATCAAATTAATCTTTAATCAACACGAACTTATCCATCATTAAAATCATAACTCACAATATTTAACAATCAGGTTGTTCCCAGGAAAGAGGGGGCTTTCAAATAAGGATTTCTCCCTATTGGCGCGCAATTAGGTGACCAAACCTCTCCTTGACAGAACTTCTAGATATTGTAAATATTGCAATTTAATCATATGAATAACTTTGTCGTCTTAATTATCGATTTAATAAAATAACATATTATGCACATGATACTGTGACAATAATCGAATCAATAATATGACAGATATGATACAGCAATTACTGTAGCAATAATTGAGTATAACTGAGTGACTTCTTACGTAAACATCAATAATCAATACAGTGTGCTACTATGCAACCACGCGTATTGCTGTACTTTTACTACCGGGTAGTTCAACAGTATTAACGATAAAACCTCCGCCGTTATTTTTATAAAATGATAATTCTGTCGTTTTCTAAATACGACAATACTTCTGTCGCGGGGTCCACAAATGATTGTGCCATCGTACGAATATTCCCCGACAAAAAGAATATTCTCCGACCAATCGAATATTTTATAACAACTTGTGTACTTTGCAAAATTTTCAAATACTACCCACAACTATAACATTATCTCAAATCCACACCTTAATATTAAAAAAAAAATATTTCGAGAAATTAAATCTTTATTCAAAAAAAAATCTGGGGTCTCACAGTAGAGTTAAGTAAAACTTGCCTGAACTGTTGATTACCGCTATGCAATTTATAACGCTTTATCCGAAGACCTAATATTAGTAATATAGATCTCCAATATTAGAATAATATCATCACAATATAATACAATTATACATATATACATAGAATAACCTAAACACATAGCACATAACCCTATCAGTCTATAATATACATAAAACTTAGCCTCAAGTCAAACTATTTCAATCAAACTTAGAACCGACATAATTCTATCATCCCAACGGTCTAGTCGGACAAATATCGAGTTTAAGTTCAATTAAACTCTGCCTAAACACTTAATAATTATCACAGATAATTTTCTAAGTAGTCAAAATAATTTCCATAGGCTCATAATAATTTTCAGATAATTAACATCATTTATCATGATTTTCCAATCATTAATATTTTATTTATATAATATAAATACCACATAATTTCTTAATCATTAATATTTATTTACTATTAAATATTAATGAAAATTATAACATAATATTATAATATATCAAAGTATTTTTAATACCTTAAAATCATATTTATATGATTTTTAAACCACAATATCCGATAATTGCTATAAATATTAAAATATTAATATTTTCATGTCAAAATATCAAAAGTTATATTTTATAACTTAAAATATTTTTATAACACTTAAATCATTTTATATGATTTTAAAACATTAATTCAATTTTTCCATAATTTATTTAATATATTTATTAAATAAATTAATTACCATTAATAATAAATTATTAATGAAATTCATCACAAAATATTAAAAGTCATCAAAAATAACTAAAAATATTTCTAATATCATAATATAATTTTTTAAGATTTTTCATGAATTAAAACCATTTTAAATAATTTATTTAATATTATAATTAAATAAATAAATACCTTTTGTATTCCAAAAATATTAAATATTTCTAAAATATACTCAAAATAATTCAAAACTATTTTTCAAGCTTTAAAATAATTTTTCATAATTTATTGTGTATTTTTAATAATTAAAAACTATTTTTATCTATTTATTAAATAAAATAATTAATTTTTTAAATAAACTGTCGCTAGAAGTGGCTTAGGCGACAAATCCGTCCCTAATGGTGTTCTTGGTGTTCTTGAGCAAGAACCTAGAAAACCATATCAGTGCACAAGTTGGGTAGTTTGACCATTTCTAGATTCTAGGTTATCAAGATTCTAAGTTTGTAATTTTGTTAGGATTGTAGTATTCATGCAACACTACAACCTAGATTCAATTCCATGCCCAAACAACAAAAGATCTATGAGATAAAGACCTTATAAAATCATGTCAGAGCTGTTCTTCATTTCAGTGTTTTCCAGAAATGAAGAATAGTTTGTACTGTCTTCATTGAAGCTTCATAAGTTGGATTACATGCTATTTCAGTGTGATCTAAAGGTTGGATATTGAAGACCACATGACAGGGTATAACAACATGTCATCAGATCTGACTAACAATAACACGAAATGAAAATTTGATCCAGTCAAACTACATGTCAGTGGCTTGTTCTTGAAGATTCTGGGTTTTCCAGAATCTTCATCAAGGCAGATCGGTCAAGCTAGTTTGACCAAGATTATAAGCGATTCTGTTAATGATCTGGGTGAAATAAAGTCTTCAGCATGTAGTCTTCATGGCAGGCTACACTATCAAACCAACAAAACTACCAAAAACATAACCTACAAGCCAGATCAAAGCCTTACAAAACCACTGTCAGACAAGATCTGGGTTTCTGGGTTGCCCAGAAACCCATTTCCGTGACTGGTCAACGCCTTTTGACTGCTTGTAACTTACGATCTAGACTTCCTATGACCCTGATTCAAGTTGCAGAACAAAGACCACATGGCATACTGTAGATTCATAATATAAAACACACAAAACATCTAACACATAAAGATCTAAGGCCACTGTCATATGGTTGTCATGCCATTTCTTGAACTTTTTCCAGATTTCTAAAAATGCTAGATCTGTGCATCTAAGTGTTATAGATCCATGATCTATCAACCCAGATCACTCAAAGACACCTTAATACACAAACTTTAAACAACAACACATATCATCTAACATAAAATCTAAAGATTTCAAATTTTGAAGGTTTATAACTTTCTAGCTTGGATCTTGGAAACTGACTTTGATGATCTGTCATATGCAAGCTAAAGTATGATCTTAGCTTAACCTTTCACACTCTCTCACTCTAATTCTTGAAATCTTAGAGAGAGAAGGGTCTTGGAAATAATGAGGAGTAAAGTAAGTTTTCTTTACTTTATATTTTTGATCCATCGAATCTAGTTGTTAGATGGCATTGTATTGGTTGAGATTGCTAAGATTTTAGACATATGGGCTAAACCTTTAGCTTGATGACTCGCAAGATTGACCTTATCTTTTGCTTAGGTTTTAAGAAAAGGCATTTTGGTCATTTTGCATACCATTTTAATTCTAAAATTATCATTTGATCAAACCCTTAGGGTTTGACCCTTAGTGTTTAACCCTTAGGGTTAAAACCTAAGGTTTCCCAAAAATCATTTTTCTAGGATTTCAAGATTAGGTTTTCGAAATAGAAAATTAACATTTCTAAATTATAATTAAGATTCTCTAAGTATATTAAGATTTCTTAATCATAATTCAAGTTTGCTAATTAGGATTAATTTATCCCAATTAAAATTGCTAATTAGCAATTTAAGTCCATAACTGTAGATTAGGATTTCTAACGGAACAATTAGGGTTTAAAAATTTGAAATTAGGGTTTGCTAATTAATTAAGCTTTACCCTAATTACTATTATAATTAATAACACTTAAGCAATATAATCATCCTTTAAGTTCCCAGATTAGGGTTTTCAATTTCTGAATTAGGGTTTTGAATTCCCGGAACTGAAATTAGGGTTTCAAAACCGATTTCTAGGGTTTCTTATCAGACATTAGGGTTTTCTAATAGAACGTCGATATTCGACAATAATCTTAGGGTTTAACACTGATAAAATTTATCTGGTCAACCCTTGATCCTTAACCACATACTGTGCACACATAATACCATATTCACAGAACATAAACATATATACACTTAATCCTGAATAATTCACCAAAATCCTTCACAGAATTTTGAAACCCTCAAAATTCCTTCCTAAAAATATCAAACGCATACACTTATTTTCTGTCTAGGTCTATTATTTGACCTTAAATCCATCATTTAAGATTTTAATAAATTGTTTAAATTCTCGGGTTGTCACATTCACCCCTTCTTCTAAAAATTTCATCCCTGAAATTTTCCTTACACCTTACTCCTTATACAATGCACCATACTCCATTCATACACATCATTACATGTTACCCAATACACCACTCACAAGAGTAAAAGTTTTCAAATCGTGTTGAGGAGTCGTATAGACTATTTGTCTGTCATTTTCGCAATGGTTTTATGGAAATTCATCCGCAAACCATCATTACTTACGGACACAAAGGGTGATTAGCCCAATATGCCCTGTACTGGCTGAGTACTACTTTGGTTGGAACAATTTGTTCCTCTTATCCACCTTAGGCGCACAAAATTTCTTACCTCGGTCTTATTGGATTCCACACCAAAACAATTTGGTTCGGGAAATTTCTTTCAAAGAACACTTAGAGTTTTCATAAACTTTGGTCTAGCTGCATTGAATAGCGTAGACTCATATCAATAATTCAATTCAATCAGATTATTTAGGTATAACCAAACCCCGTTGGCAAATTAAAATTTTGAAAACACTTTTGAAAATGACGTCATGATGTCGTACTGTATTAACAGTCCGTTTGAGGATGTCGTCATTGTATGACTTTGTCATAACACATCATACAATAGTGGAACAACGATGTTAGATCAAATTCACACTAAGTATTCCTGTATTTACAACTTCATCACCTTTTTATCATCTCTGCACCAGGTTACATGGTATATAAGTGATAAATAAAAAATATATTTTGATATTTCAAATCATTTGTGTCTAGCTAAAATAAGTAGCATAGACTGTACTTTAAACCGTTTAAAAAATGGTTACGAGTCTACATATATATTTTTTAAAAACACATAATGCGTATTTAGCTTGATGTAAAAATTTCGAAGTTTAACATAGCTAGGAGTTTAGGAAAACCTAATGCCTCCACTAATAATCATTTACTTAACAATCTATTTGTTCCTATAATCCTCCATTTTCCATTCATACACAACTATACCCAGTTCGTCAAACCACACTTATGAGTTCATAACCTGGCCATAATTATATGAGTTTAAGAACTTACCCTAGTCTGACCTTTGGCATCCGTTCACTGAGGGGTTCATAAATATTTCATATAACTATAAGTCAAGAATGTCACATAAGTATGAGTTTTAAGAACTCGTACTTAATCATATATTCTCTACCTATGACCTATCTATCTGTTATACACATGAGAAAGGAATCACCCTCTTAACATGCATATAACAAATACCGCGACACAAACATTTCAATGATTATCAATGCCAAAAACTAAGTAGTTATTACACCAAGTGCAATTCCCCGCTCATACAAGGAATCATACAACTCAGCTGCCGACATGAGTCCTCAATTGAATCCCCACCTAATCTTAACCCCCTTCTCAATACGAATTTTATTTAATCCGTATTCATAATCTTTTCCTGAATCTGTATCATTCACAGAACAATCTTGCTTTAAACTTTCCAATCATCATATTGATTCTTTTCCCTGTTATTACCTTATCAGATTATGGGGTGATCTCATCGTATATATTACGATTCATTTCTATATCTTGATCGTTTTGTTTTACGATCTCCTATTCCTGCACCTTTAGTCCTTTAGACTCTATCTATTCACCACTACTGTTCACCTTAATTATCAGAGTTAGGGAACTCTATATCTTTACACTCGCCGAGATTTGTCTTTGAATCTTACCGACCAACTAACTCTATGTGAATTAGTACTTATCCTAATCACCGTGGTTATTGGTCTCAAGTATTCCTACCTAAGCTTCATAACCCTTAGCTTTGATACTAACTGTGAGAGCCCCAAATCCGGGTCCCAAATCACTGCGGATTCGGTTCAATCATTCAATAAGTATTTGCGGAAGATATAAACATAAATTGTTTATACAATACCCTTTACACACTATTCCCCAAAATCGAGTAACCTTAACTTATACACAATTCATAAACTATCTAACACTTAACATTATTATCAAACTATACTATTACAAATTAGCTGCACATTTTATCCCAAGCTGAACTTGGCATTAACCTTTTCCTGTATCCGAAAATTTGTCTTTATCTGCAATGTTTTATCATGATATAGCAAGGGTGAGCATGAAAGTTGCCCAGCAAGTTTAAATATAATTTAAGGATATATCATGATTGAAAGAGTCTGAATTATAAGTTGGCTATAATTCATCAATATAATTGAGAACTAACACGAACAAACTTTTGACTGAACAAGTATTAACATGAACAAATATATCTAGACCAACTGGTAATGAAGGTGATCAGCCTTTCATACCTGACTTATACATGCAATATGTACAGAGTACAATTCAACTTGGCAATCAACAATGATTAACCATAAGCATATCCGAATGAAACAACTCTTTGTTGAGTTAAGTAAAACTTGCCTGAACCGTTGTTTACCGCTATGTAATTTATAACGCTTTATCCGAAGACCTAATATTAGTAATATAGATCTCCAATATTAGAATAATATCATCACAATATAATACTATTATACATATATATATAGAATAACCTAAACATATAGCACATAACCCTATCAGTCTATAATACACATAAGACTTAGCCTCAAGTCAAACTATTTCAGTCCGACTTGAAACCGACACAATTCTATCATCCCGATGGTCTAGTCGGACAAATATCGAGTTTAAGTTCAATTAAACTCTGCTTAAACACTTAACAATTATCACATATAATTTTCTTAGCAGTCAAAATAATTTCCATTGGCTCATAATAATTTTCAGATAATTAACATCATTTATCATGATTTTCCAATCATTAATATTGTATTTATATAATATAAATACCACATAATTTCTTAATCATTAATATTTATTTACTATTAAATATTAATGAAATTATAACATAATATTATAATATATCAAAGTATTTGTAATACATTAAAATCATATTTATATGATTTTAAAACATTAAATTCATTATCCGATAATTGCTATAAATATTAAAATATTAATATTTTCATGTAAAAATATCAAAAGTTATATTTTATAACTTAAAATATTTTTATAACACTTAAATCATTTTTATATGATTTTTAAAATATTAATTCTATTTTGCCATAATATATTTAATATATTTATTAAATAAATTAATCACCATTAATTTTAAATTATTAATGAAATTCATCACAAAATATTAAAAGTCATCAAAAATAACTTAAAATATTTCTAATATCATAATATAATTTTTCATGATTTTCATGAATTAAAACCATTTTTAAATAATTTATTTAATATTATAATTAAATAAATAAATACCTTTTATATTCCAAAAATATTAAATATTTCTGAAATATACTCAGAATAATTAAAAACTATTTTTAAGGTTTAAAATAATTTTTCATAGTTTATTATGTATTTTTAATAATTAAAAACCATTTTTATCTATTTATTAATTAAAATAATTAATTTCTTAAATAAACTGTCGCTAGAAGTGGCTTAGGCGACAAATCCGTCGCTAATGGTGTTCTTGGTGTTCTTGAGCAAGAACCCAGAAAACCATGTCAGTGCACAAGTTGGGTAGTTTGACCAGTTCTAGATTCTAGGTTATCAAGATCCTAAGTTTGTAATTTTGTTAGGATTGTAGTATTCATGCAACACTACAACCTAGATTCAATTCCATGCCCAAACAACAAAAAATCTATGAGATAAAGACCTTATAAAATCATGTCAGAGCTATTCTTCATTTTTGGGTTTTCTAGAAATGAAGAACAGTTCGTACTGCCTTCATTGAAGCTTCATAATTTGGATTACATGCTATTTCAGTGTGATCTAAAGGTTCGATATTGAAGACCACGTGACAGGGTATAACAACACGTCATCAGATCTGACTAACAACACCACGAAATGAAAATTTGATCCAGTCAAACTACACGTCAGTGGCTTATTCTTGAAGATTCTGGGTTTTCCAGAATCTTCATCAAGGCAGATCGGTCAAGCTAGTTTGACCAAGATTATAAGCGATTCTGTTAATGGTCTGGGTGAAATAAAGTCTTTAGCATGTAGTCTTTATGGCAGGCTACACTATCAAACCAACAAAACTACCAAAAACATAACCTACAAGCAAGATCAAAGCCTTACAAAACCACTGTCAGATAAGATCTGGGTTTCGCTTGCCCGTAAACCCATTTCCGCGATCGGTGTCGGCGCGCTTAATTGCTTGTAACTTACGATCTAGACTTCCTATGACCCTGATTCAAGTTGCAGAACAAAGACCACATGGCTCACTATAGATTCATAACATAAAACACACAAAACATCTAACACATAGAGATCTAAGGCCACTGACATATGGATGTCAGGCCATTTCTTGAACTTTTTCCAGATTTCTAAAAATGCTAGATCCGTGCATCTAAGTGTTATTGTAGCGCCCCGAAATCCTGTCTATCTTCACACCCGAATTCCGTGCGTCACTAGTACATCATTCATCCAGCATACATCATTATATACTGAAATATAACAACATACACTCTCAAATCCCAGGTTCTAAAACCTTATAGCTTTTCTCATTACAAATAATGATAATTACATTATTCTTTACATCTTGCACGAGTGACTTTTATCCGCCACCAAGGATACATAATCGTTCATTAAACTATTATATAGTTTAATTCTCATTTTTCTACATTACAAGTCTTCACTTGATCTTCTCGCTCATTCACATTCTTAATGGCACTTCATCTGGATACCGTCAGATTGATCTACACGGGATCCTTAAGTTCTTCTAACATCGTTGGCTGAAAATGTTTTTCATTTAAAGCAAGTGTGAGCATTCAATTGCTCAGCAAGTCATAGCAGTTACACATACAACTTCAAGAGTTTAACATTCCTTTGAAACTTTGATAACCGAACTAAGGTTATGAAGCAGCTTGAATAATAGGAATAATCTCGATTCCTATCATTTTAAAACATTAGTTACATTCACTTTAAAATACTTTCATTCTCTACTTTCTTTCATACACATTCTGTCTGGCCAGAATCAATAACGGTTCATGTATAAACAGAACATTCTTTTATTGACCAGTTCAATTATAGAACAGTTCATCTCACAAAAACACCTAAGTGTTCACATTGTGGCACAAGGCCTCATACATTCAACCACCTTGTACAAATATCACACATTTGCACATAGACATAACTTCTCAAGTTCAACATCTGAGAAGTTTAAGAAACTAGCATTCATTTAAAATATGAATGAAGTTAGGAAACTTGCCTTCGACAAAGAATAACTTACGCATTTGAATCCGCTTTCATTCCATTCCCTATAACACATAAGGAAATAACACGTACACCAATTAGTCATATACTTGACTTATGCATTGGTTTACTTTTATTTACTTCTTAGGGTTCACGTTCTTGTAACTTAAGTTTACGCGATAACCTTCATTACTGGTTTACTATTTCATGACATACGGAGATGTCTTACTCAAAACGTTCATCATCTTTGATGATTCACATTCTTATCTTACAACGTCCGGTTCATTCGACTCGGAACGTCATCCAAGTTATAAACATTAACTTGGCTTCTTATACGTTATACGTACTTGTCTTTGATTAAGCCTCTTCACCTTTCATAGGTTTAATCATTGGTCTTCATTATCCTACGGTCAAACCATACACGGAGTGTAGGTTTTACCCGTTTAGTATTCGCGTACACTCACCCTTCACGTCGGTTAAAGTGTTCAACGCTTACATTTCATTCTAACATACTCATCCGACTCACATTCGACTTTCATTCATTACTCGTTACCTGAACCCCATGTTCATTATTCTTTCCTAATGTCAAAGCCATACGGTTCGTTGTATGCTAAGACCGATCGTTCATTGCAACAACGTTACGTTCACAGCGTCTATACGCTTTACATTCATCTCTCATTACCATGTCATGACATCGAAATGTTATACATCACTATCGTCCATCAACGTCTAAGGAATCACAATCATAACAATCCCTCACGTTCGATTCATTGCGACTACGGTCCCCGGCTATCGGTCCCGTAACCCGTAATTACATTCTTTTAATCTCATTTAATCTTTCCGTTCAACCTTCATTATAGGTTTAAAACACTCGATTAAGTGTTACATTAGTTAAACTACATGTTCGTATCTTTTTCTTGCACATCCCCAGTAGTTGAGCATTTAAAAGCTCATTACTAGCTTTTTCCCTGTACCGGCGCTGCGGCGCCGGTCCCCTTTACAACTCTCGCACTGCGGCGCCACTCTGCAGTTGTCAAATCGTCGAGGTCAGCCATTATGGCGCCACTCTTCTACACTAAGACTCATATTGCAGCAACACGAAAGTTAGCAATGTTTGTTCTTCCTACCAGCCGCCAAGACCTTCTTCCCGATTTTTTTTTTCTAAGTCTTTGATTGTTCTGAGATGCGTACTTCGAAATCTCATAACTTCTTCGTTATAACTCAGAATGGGATCGTTCCAAATCCATTTTCTTACTTATCTTACGTACTTTGATTACTCATGGATAGAACTTTGTTCTAAATCCATTAACCTACCATTCAATTGGCTTAATCTTCGCTCTTCGTTCATTTTAACGTTCTTTGTTCGTTCATCCGTAATTCGATCATCCGAACTCGGAATTGGATCATTCTTGAGTCCACGACTCACGTTTTCAAAATTTTCTTACATTCTTATGAAACCCTACACGTTTAGGTTCATTTACTAACTTTCAAATTCTCAATCTTCTTTTACGAAATTTTTTCCATAACTTCGTTATAGCTCCATTTTAATCCGTTCTTCATGAACGTTTCTAACGTTCATAACCAAGCAATAAGCAACTAACTTATACGCGATGGTTTTAAACTTGTCCATCAACAACAATTATACTACGATGGTTTTAAATTTGTCCATAAACAACGTTCTTCGCGTTCTTCGCGTGTTCTTCGTGTTCTTCGTTCGTTCTTCATTTTTAATCGATATTTTGGATAACGATTCTACTTTTTCTTGAAATTTGATGTTATAGAACACCATTCCTTACTTATTTGACCTACTCATTCGTAAGATTCATTCTTGATCGCTTCAAAATCCTTACTTAATCTTATATTTCCTAAGAAATTTATAAACTAAATTTCTAATTTCTTATTTCTTCTTTTTCTTACGATTTCAACCATATGAAATCATTCTTAACATATTTACTTCTTATTCTCATTAAGTTATGTTTTTAACATAAAAACTTAAAGAAAAATTATCTAGAAGTTAGGTTTTCGGATTACCTTTCTTCTTTAATTTCATTCCGTCGGACAAAGCGTGCTCATGAGCAAGCTTTTTCGCTTTCCTTTTCCTTCTTCCTCCCATCCGAAATATTTCTCACTCTCTCAAAGTGTGGGATTTTCAATAATCCAAATAAATGAGCTTAAGCTTACTATTTATAGAAAAATCAAGGTTAGGGGCATTTTGGTCATTTCACACCCTTAACCTCCTTACTATTCATTACTTAAGGACTAAGTTAACTTAATCCTTAAGTTTACTTAACACTTAAGTTTACTTAACCCTTAAGTTTGCTTAGCCTTTAAGTTTACTTACTCATTAAGTAACTTATCTTTTACTTAGCTCATAAGCATAAGCACTTTACAGTCTAAAAACTACGATTTCTCGGAATCCAAATATTTTTGGATATTTCGTCTTTCCTTTACCGATTGAATATTATATATTCTTCGGATTTCTGAAAAACTGAAAAACACTTTTCGACATTAAACGTTTTCCTTCACGTTTTCCCCTAACGTAGCAAAACGAATGAAAAGTACACAACAGTACTTTTCGTCGTTTTTATTTTATCTAATTTCTGCACGTTTTTTGAGAAAAACTTTTATCGGCTTACTTAACTTTTCACGATATATTATCGTCAAATCTTTCGACGGAATGTCATTTTTACATACCGAACTCTCGGAAAAGATTAGGTTATTCAAACCCTAACCCTTAGGGTTTTATCGGGTGAATAGTGCATATTTCGTCTTTTTCCCTAGAAATATTTTTGTTCCCGAAAAAATGTCATTTTCGTCTTGAAAATTCTTACTCGTTCAATCTAGCTCGTAGCCAGAATCCTCCCAATTAATAATGATTCTAGGTTATAGAACGATTAATAAACACATAGCACAGAATAGTATTAATAAAAATTTATTTTATTAATAACTAATTCTTTAAATCTTGATTTCTGGACAATCTGGATTTTCGGGTTGTCACATCCTTTCCCCCTTATAAAAATTCCGTCCTCGGAATTTCTTTAAACCACATCCATTCTCGGGTCATCACAGTTATTGATCCATGATCTATCAACCCAGATCACTTAAAGACACCTTAATACATAACTTTAAACAACAACATATATCATCTAACATAAAATCTAAAGATTTTAAATTTTGAAGGTTTAAACCTTTCTAGCTTGGATCTTGGAAACCAATGACGACGTCGGGATTTTTGAGTGTAACTTTTTGTTATTTGTCTTTTGGTGTTCTCATGTTAATGTGAGATTTGTTTGAAAAAATAAGTGAAAAAGGTCTGATACGTATAATGTCGACGATTGACTTTAAGAGTCGGCAATTTGTGTTTTTAATTGGTTGCACAGACGCAACCGAAAAGGTTTGCACATTGACCCAGTGATTTGGCACTGCTAGACGGGTCTATGAAACCGAGATTCATTAAGGGTTCAGGGGCTTGATTATGCGAAGGGGAGGTGTTAGGCACCCCCCGACATCTATGTTACCACGGTGATCTCCACTTCTCAAAGAAATTATTATATGAATTTGTGTGTGTGCGGATCAATGTGCAATTATATGAAAGTAGTGCGAGGCCTCGTTCGCACCTATATACACAAGGTTTGAATTTTATATGAAAATTCAGTTTTAACCAAGATTTAGCAATGAAGTTTTGTAAAAGAGATTTTTTAAACCTTATGCTCAATAGGAATTGAGACCTTTTCATACTTCCATTTTATTATTAAAAATGTTCGGCTTGTTTGCTTTTATTTTCGAGATGCAAGGCATTCTCGAGAAAACAATATACAAAGCAGCGTCTTAAACTCCTAATGGGCATAATGACCATCCAAGGAAACTCGAGACCTTCGTAAAAATAATGTACAAGTCGCTTCTGACCAAAAAATGTCCATCATGGGAACCGAATCTAGATTCAATAGACTGAATCTGTGATCACATGATTCCTAGGATCACAAGATACTGCAATTTGTATGGAAAGTAGTAAGCGATATATATATATATATATATATATATATATAAGCTATACATATATATATATATATATATATATATATATATATAAACATTATCAACCGCCACGAAGTGAACTCCAGACGAGATAAAATGTAAATAAAGTCAGAAAAGCGATCAACCGCCACGAAGTGAACTCCAAGCAGACGGAATGTAAATAAAGTCAAATAGCCACGAAAGGAAACTCCAGTGCTGACAGAAATGTAAATATATATATATATATATATATATATATATATATATATATATGTAAAATATATATATATAAAAGCATTAAACGACCGGATGTGAATCTAGGCTCATCTGATATGTTCGATGACAATTATATATATGTATATATATATATATATATATATATATATATATATATATATATATATATATATAAAAGTGAGTAAATGCACTGATGTAAAATCCGTGCTCATCGATATGTCCCACAACAATTATATATTTAAATAAATATATATATATATATATATATATATATATATATATATATATATATAAAAGCAATTAAACGCACTGCACTCTAAGTTCAGGCTCATCGACAAGTAGTCTCGACCACGCTTTTATATATAAGTATATATATATACAAAAACAAATAAATGCTCCAGACCGAAGTCTAGGATCAATCGAGGCATAACTCCATAATGTTAGTCCATATATATGAAATATATACATATATTAGTATATATATACAGACAGAAATGAAAACCACGGACCGAAGTCCATGCAAACACACTCACACGACTTTCAACGTGTACAACAGTGTGTGATAATAGGAGAAAGAGGCTTTATGAAATGTAAGAAGGCTTACAGTGGACTGCCAAAGTAGACTTTTTTGACTTTAAATAGATAAACACTCAGCTCCCGCCGGATAAAAAGTAGCTATATGTGAGCTAACTAGTGTTTAAAGAAGAGGAAACACTCAAACGATGTGTATGCAGAGTAAAATAGACAGGGGTTCCTCGCCTTTTTCCTTCTCTCTCTCTTCTCAAATGGCTGACCCCCCCCCTCTATATTTATAGACGGATGGCCGCAAGTTAACCTGCGGCAGCCGCAGTTGAACCTGCGGCTGGTCGTAGTGGGCTCGGGCTTCGCGGGTCCTGTCGTCTCGTAATACGTGCACTCGTGCACTATAATGTCCAATTGAACTTGCTGAACTTCAATCCGAGCATCCAAATGAAGTATATTTGTACTTCTTCGGATCGCTTGTGTCGAGAGTTATGTAATGACATGGATTAGAGGTTGTACGAAGTCAAGAAGAGGGGTCTATGTCCATGGTCTTCAAACTTCAAAGTCTATCCAAATTACTACCACACGTAAATGTCACTCCTCGGTTATTGTGGGACATTGTTATATGTATGTATGTATGTATGAAGAGTTGAGACGACGTGCCATTTTTCGAATGAACAAGATGATGTGTGACTCCTTGCTGGGGTTATCGCCGGGTTGCCGGGGTTATCGTCGGGTTGAGTTAAAAGTAGTCGTTGCTCAGGGTTACAGCTGAGATTAGACCACTTGTTGGTATGCTATGATATCATCTTGTTGACGTGGTCAGATGACGTTGTGACTCCTCACCGGGGTTATCGCCGGTTTAAGCGGAAAGCAGACGTTGCTTAGGGTTATGTCTGAGATTGGACTGCTTGTTTGTGTGCCTCACTCTCATCTATGTATGTTTTTGTCTGAGGTATGTGTGCTTTGACAGGATGTATGTGGTTGAAGCTGATCACATGTGTTTGAAACAAGCATTTTCGGTGTTATCGCCGGAACTGCAATGACATCTCTTGGGGCTATCACAAAGGATGGGGTTATACTCTCAAAGGTTGTCTCTCGGGATCTGAACCAAACGTCACTTGTTATCATTTGAGATAAATTGTCCTCTCCAAAGTTTTACTTTTTGGTCTTTTGATCTGCATATCTCGGGGTTATCTCCGCGATTTGGAAATGACATTCCCGGGTTATGTTCCGGATTTGGAACTGAGCTTTCGGTAGTATCCAGAATGGTTGTAAGCTATTTTTTAGGGTTATCTCCAAAAGATGAATCTACCCTCCTGCAATGTCAGTAATAGGAGTGCAGAAAATTTTGAGTGTCTACAGATGCCCCTCTTTATCATATTCATGTAATGCAAGGTAGGGATAGGATAAAAATCCTAGACACTTGAAATGCAAGCAAGATAATCATGATGCGATATGCAGCAACATGATTCAAATGTATGTAGAATGCATGGATGATTGTCAAGAAATCCTGCTGGGATGACAATTAGTGATGGCTTGGACACGCGATCTAAATCTCAAAGGATGTTGACGTTGGGACTACCACCAAAGTCTTGAATCCTAGACACTGGCCTATACTCCATAGACGTACCTCTTGTGTAGAAGAGATCTGTGGGAATAAAGCTTTGTCTACTTTGAGGATGTGTATAACATATTTCTTCATACTGTCGGAGTTATTGCCAACAATTGGTTGTTTTCAGGGTTGCCTGATCTCCGCTGATCTATGTATCACTAGATGAATCCCTCTTGGGTGCATTGTCAAGGTTGCTTGACCTTCATTGATGTGTATCAATGGTAGAATTATGTTGTCGACCTTGTTGAGGAAGATTGCTTCAATGGGTTTACTTGCCATTGGTTGATACGACGTCAAGGCTGCTTGACCCTCATTGATGTGTGTATCAATGGTTACATTGCGTTATAACCCCCGCCGAGGACATTTGATATTTTGTGGTTTTGCGTTGTAACCCCCGCCGGGGACTTTTTATATTTGATAACTTCGGCATTGTAACCCCCGCCGGGGAGGTTTAGGGTTGCATCCCTATAAATGATGGCATCGGACTTTTGTGAGGTATTGTAGAGCAAGGTTTGTGAAAGTTGAGCTTATTGGTATTGTATACCCTGCATTCAGGCAAATACCATTGAAGCGACGGGAGTTTAACTCTGACAGACAAGAAACCAGGATTTCATGCTGTTCTGCTCAATCGCATAGCATTTTTACTCCTAATTTGGCCTTTCCAGCTTATGAGACCTCCTTTGCAGCTCTAACTGGATCGAGCCGGAGGTGTGGGACCCATGTAGAGGGTCAGCAGTGTACCCAAGAGTCGCAGTTGACTTCTACGGCCACCGTGCTTTATGTATAAAGCGGTGGTTTGCTTTCATAAGTCATTTTCAAGCTGCGTCGCGAAGGAAATCTGAGAGCTTCTCTGCAGATCTGCTGAGTTCGGGCAAATTTTTGCATATTCTATCACCGTACAAGCTTTCTTCACTGTCCTGGTAACACATGCATGTATTTTTTTCCAATTTCTATCTATTGGAAGATGACTTATTGCATGAAATGCATTTTGACACATAGTAGTGAATATGCATGCTGATATGACTTGATAAAAAATATTCAACATAGTAAATGTTAGTATTAAACCATGCTGAACATAATGATGTGAAAAATTTGACTTTTGAAGCAGTCAAATTTGCACCTTTTACTGTTATTTCTTATCCTATCTGAGGACAAATGAGTAAAAGTAGAATAGTAAAATAATCCTGGTAATTAGATTACACTTACGAATTTTTTACTGTGATGTGATGAATGCATACAGGATGTATATGACTATGTACAGGTGTGCTACTGAATGGCCACCTAGTCATGCCTATGTGCATGTGGATAGTCCCATTTACAAAGGGGCTATGGCAAAAAATTTCCAAAATGTAGGCATTGGATAGTTATGCATTTTTAACTCTATAATAGATGTATGTTAAAATAATGCATGTATGCATGTAATCATAGAATGCACTTTGAAAAAGACTCCAGGTATGAAATTACCACACCCTTTCTGAGGTGATTTGGAGACTTGCTGTCCAGATATTATGGATCCAGATCAGCCAAGCAGTTCTCGCAGGACCACTTCTGGTGTACGGAGGAGGGCTTTTGAAGAGCCTCAGTGTTGTTCTATGAGACAACCTCGTCGTTTGGCGGAGGCAGTGGTACGTCCTATTCGGGTTGAGGTGCCGAATGTTGAGGGCGAGGAGGAAGATGTACCGTTTGAGGTTCCTGCTCCTGCTGTACGTGTTCCTCGTAGGGAATTACCAGGTATTTAAGTGGCGAACCCAGATCTTCTGGGTGACTTGAGTAGGCATCCTTCAGTATACCTGCACGCAAATGAGGTATGAAGTTAGATCTTTAATCTCCCTTATTTCCTATTGAAGAGGAGTCAAGGAGTCTAATGTTGATCTGCATTTGATGTAGGTTCCCGGCTTCACACTTCCTCGAGGGAACTGGTTTAGCATCCACTCTATGTATCAAGCCTTGCATGATGACTATAGAGCGATCGTCCATGGCTGGAGATTCGAGAGGTTCTTCTCCATTCTACCCCGTCCCTGTCCCTGGGGTTACCTCAGGGCATTCTGTCTGAGTAGTGGTTCCACCAGACTCAGTCACTTCATTTGTTGGATTGCGAGGTGATGATGACGCCGATGGATTGGTGGTTTATCACAGGTATGGAGTTTGGAGGGGAGCCGGTGCCTTGCACGGCGGATATCACCCCTACTGCAGTTAGATCCTTTTTGGGAGTTCCCATGAGGCGCTCAAGGCGGGGGATTGTTTCAGACAGTCATCCGAGCATAGATGCTATGAAATGAGGAGTCGTTGAGTGAGCCCATACCCGATGATGTGAGAGTCAGGGATCGCATTCTTCGGCAATTATTCCTGATGATCATTAGGGGCTGCTTCATAGCAGTTAACTCTTCTACGGTGTCTTTCGCTTTGATCAGCACCACTCGATACATGGACCGTATAGGAGAGTATGATTGGGGTTCCTACACCTTCGCCT
Source organism: Panax quinquefolius (assembly GCA_020205615.1). Taxonomy (NCBI): domain Eukaryota; kingdom Viridiplantae; phylum Streptophyta; class Magnoliopsida; order Apiales; family Araliaceae; genus Panax; species Panax quinquefolius. Next base: position 94,209,653 of record CM035153.1, on the reverse strand, counting down.
ACTTCCTCAGGGGAATGCACATGCGATCGCAGGGCTTGACCAAAGCGTGGTTAGGATTCTACCCATTTCTGCTAGTGAGTGTTTCTCTTGTCTTTTCCCATGTATAGGTTAAGAGTGTTGACTGACAGCAGATGTTTACCTTATTGTTGGTAGTTTTAGGCCTATGAGAGGCTCCCTTGCTTGCGTCCTGTGAGTGTGATAGGTTTAGATACCTATCCACGAGGACGAAGATGGCATCGTTCTATACTGGCAGAGGTCCCTGTTGCTGAGGGTTTCACTCATTATCTCCTGCAGCTGGAGCTATTAACAGCTGATGTCATCACGTGGATTCCCTACTCTGGAGAGCATTTGGGAGTTGTCTTTGAGGATGGGTACCCGAGTGGAGTAGAGTACGTCATATCCACCCGTAGGATTCCTCTCTTTACAGATGGAGGATGGGAGCTCTATTTAGGAGAGCGTGCTATTAGGAGCACTACAGGAGAGATTTGTATGCCAATCTTGCCTCCTGTCAGGCGTTATTGGTATGTTTCACAGTCACCCGTCATTGACATCCCATTGCTGGGGATTGACGGTTGTACATTGTCAGAGGGCCCCTATTCACAGGAGATGTTCCAGCATTGGTGGATCCCTCTCACGATTGGAGCTCAAACCCACGCAACACAATTTATGGGGGATATGGTTCCAAGATCCGTGATGATGACGGATTGGCTAGCCTGTGTCAGAGATCCGACTCACGCGACACAGATTGAGAGATTGACTCGGCAGCTGGACCGGTCACACCTTTTCATTCGGCATTTGGGCAAAGATCCTGTAGAGGTAGATACTTTTGATCCTTCCAGCTCTGGCGCTGGTCCCTCGGATGACCCATTTGGTTTTTCCGGTGCAGATCCTCTTTTATATAGGCCTGACATCCCTGTAGATAGAGATCCAGTGACTCAGGAGGAGTTACATTAGTTTGACAACATCGATGATGTGGACATCGACACCATTGACTTCTTCTGATGTATTTCTTTTGATAGGCCTTTGTTAGCTTCTGGGTAGCTTCGCCCCATTTCCCTATATTTTGCTGTACAGAGATGTATTAGATGATGATATACTTAGGAATGTATGCACATTTTTCATTCCCTATATCATATTGCCATCTATTGTATCATGCATGTTATTATTATGCATATGTATATATGTCAAGAGATACTCAGCATTGACCCCTAGATGGTCTTATGACACGGCTTGTCTGGATGTCTTCTTCTTCACGATTAGTCAGATTGATCATACCCCACCATTTGAGGTGGTAGGCGGTATCGATCATGGTATGATAGTATATCACCATCGAACGTGGTGATCGTAGATGATTTGGTCATGCAGATACTATGACCCTACCGATGTTTCGTGTTCCTCCGAGATTTATAGAGGGCATGCTAGAGCACCTTTGGATATCGACAGACAGTATTCCGCCGGGGACCCGTGAGTTGACTCCTACTTTGGAGGAGTATGCACGATTAACGATGCTGCCTCTGGACAGACCTTGCGTGCATATGGTTACGGGAGACATGAGTATATAGTTCATGACTCTCACAAGATTGAGGTGCAGAGTAGTGCAGGATGAGATTATATCTGGCCATATGATATCCCAACGTTTCCTGATTGACAGGTTTGGCTCTGAGGACAGCTATTCACGACATTGTGGGGTTTCACCACACCGGAGGATCATTGGCGTTCAGCTAGAGTAGATGTACTGCTTCTGTGCATATTGTCATATGTATACATGCCGCGGTACATGGATGAGCTAGATATCGGTGTTATCATGGCAGTGAGATCTCTCAAGGAGGGTCATACCATCATACCGATGATTATCACAAAGACCTTGAGGTCGACTACATACTGTTGCACTTATCCGGCAGGAGTGTTCACATGTAGTTCGGTCATGCTGTATGTGTGGTTCATGTCACACTTGAGACCGATTGGCACATCCAGGCATCATGGATTTTGTTTAACCCATGAGATAGCCATGTCGTACTCCTTTCAACCTGCGGGGTGTACATATGTTGCATCTTGGTCCACTTTCTTGGCAGAGATTGGAGATCCGTTTGATATATTGCCGTGTTCAGAGCTTAGCTCACCCTACAGCTTCATTACTCATGCTCCGGGCATGGATTATCTCCCTCTGGCTGGTTTGAGGGGCATGATTACCTACCACCCACTGGCCGTGATGAGTCAGTTTGATAAGTTTTAGGATTTCCATCCGTATGAGGCGGCAGCGAGTCAGCGCTTCGCGTCGTACCATTTGTCAGCGGAGGACAGATCTAGGTTGTATGCCTGTTGGGATAAGCGAGAGTCCACTAATTTTTCTGTCAGTCATCCAGGTAGTTCTGCAGAGTATTCCGCATGGATGGAGACAGAGACTGCATTGGCTGTGGGAGTATCCACAGTGCAGGAGACTGATTATGACGATGAGGAGCCTATAGAGGAGGATGTCATTCCCATTGATGACTTGACTGCTGGGCTACCAGCATTCGTGCTAGATTCTCCCACCCCGAGTGCCACTGTTACTCAGTATTCGGCACAGCATCTGGAGCAGAGCTTACATCTGATGACCTATGACAGAGATCAGGCTAGGGCCGCGATGTTGACAGCTCTTGATGAGAGAGATATTGCTCTGTTAGAGAGGGTTGAGGCTAGATTAGCCAGGGATGCATTGATAGTTGAGCGGGATACCACCTTATCTGCTAGGGATGTGGCCATTGCAGACAGCACTTCAGTGAGATCCCAGATGACGGTCAGCCTTGCAGACATGAGTGCCTACATTGATGAGCATTATGCCACCATGCAGTTAGCCTCTGATCTGGAAGCTCGTGTAGATACCCTTGGGCAAGAGCTTGCAGCATTACCCCCATCTTCAGAGAGGGATGCTATGTTAGATCTGATAGTCCGTATACACACAGATCTGTAGATAGCTTTGTATTTTCCTGTACAGACTAGCTTAGCCATTTTTGTCATGTACAACACATATGTATATATCAAACAGTATTATGTATGGCAGGGAAATATATTTTGATTCATTTTCCTTTTAGTTATGCCTTGATACTTGCTTGATATTTCTTGTTTCTCCAGGGCCTTTGATCTTGATGCATTCTGAACTTTTCCTTAATAGATGGACATTGAGACGTCGCAAGATCTCTCAGAACGGATCATTGATTTCTGAAAATCCCTACCATCTTTGGTGTTTTGGGACTGGTATCTGTATGGAAAAATTAAGAGGATGATAGTTTCTTCCTCTCTTAGATTGACCGCTCCACAGATGGTCGCCAGTACTTCTATTTCTGAGAATCCTAGTTAATTCCATCTCTTATGGGTTGGTATTGCTCTTTGAGGCACGATCGCAGCTTAGATGGTCACCGAATCTTCTATTTGTGAGAAGAGGTTGGATAATTCCATCCCTTTGATCTGAAACTGATGAAGTGTGGCAATTTGAAGGTTGATCCAAGTACCGTGTGACAAATATGTTTGTTCTGGTAGGGGTTAGACTGCACCATGAATGGCTGCCTACGTACTCCTGTTGAAGAGGAGATCAAGTCTGTGTAGTTCGAACCTAGTGTAGGAGGTTCAAAGCTGAATGCGGAAGGCAGAAGGGTGTAGAAGTATTTTTGTTGTTTTTGTTGTTTTTGTGAAGAAAGGGCAGAAATGTTTTTGTTGTTTTTTCTTTATTGCGACCGGGCCATATAGAATATGGTTGCCTACGTACCCCCGGGTATCAGGGAGATCAGGTCGACGTAGTTCACCCCTCAGGACGAATCACAGCTGAAGAGAAGTGCAAATCCCATGTGCAGGCTATACTATGGAGAAAAGAAAGTTTAATCCCGTAAAGGGGATAAGCTGCAAGTGTGGAGAAAGTTTGATCCCGTATTGAGGATAAACTACAGGGGTGAAAAGTTTAGTCTCGTCTTCAGGAGAAATTGCAGGTGTGTGTGAAAAGTTTAGTCTCGTCATCGGGAGAAGTAGGTGTTGAAAAGTTTATTCTCGTCTTCAGGAGAAGTAGGTGTTGAAAAGTTTGAAATGAAAGGAAACCAGGCTGCTGGTTTGAAGTGTAAGGAAACTAGGCTGCTGGTTTGGAGTGAAAGAAAACCAGGCTGCTGGTTTGAACATGTAAAGAAACCAAGCTGCTGGTTTGAAGTGTATGTTTCCTTGAGGGGCCGAAGAGTTTGTAAAATGGAGAGAAGGTTCAAAACCGGAATGACTGGTGATTCGAGGATCAAAACCAGGATCTTTGTTTGATGGTAACTTCATACATAGTACCGTTTCATGGTGTCCGAGTTGATAAGCTGTGGAAATTCATCGCCATCCATTTCCTACAACTTGAGAGCACCTCCTGTCAATACTTCCTTGACAATAAATGGGCCTTCTAAGTTAGGAGCGAATTTTCCCTTAGACTGATCTTGGTTGTCAATGATCTTCTTCAAAACCAAGTATTGTTGTTTGAATTGCTGTAGTCGGACTTTTCTGTTGTAGGATCGTGCGATCCTTTGCTGATATAACTAACCATGGAAGATAGCCGTGGTTCGCCTTTCGTCTATCAAAGACAATTGGTAATACCTGTCTTGTACCCATTGGTTTTCATCTAATTGAGCATCCATCAACAGTCTGAGGGATTTCATTTCCACTTTTATGTGGAGCACTTCTTCCATCCCATGAACTAGTGAGTAGGGGGTTGCCCCAGTGGAAGTTCGCATTGAAGTTCTGTAGGCTAATAAAGTTAGGGGCAAGAGGTCAGGCCATCCTTTGTGATTGGTGAACATTTTCTGCATGATCTTCATGATGTTTTTATTAGCCGCTTCAACAGCACCATTCATCTTTGGTCGATAGATGACAGAGTTGAGATGTTTGATGTGGAATTTTTTGCATAATTCTTACATCATGCTGTTGTTGAGGTTCTTAGCATTGTTTGACACAATGACCTCTGGTTGTCCATATCGACAAACAACATTGTTTTTGATGAACGCAATGATGACTTCTTTAGTAACCCTGGGGTAGGAAGCTGCTTCTACCCATTTGGTAAAGTAGTCGATCGTGGTGAATATGAATCGATGTCCATTACTGGTTTTGGGCTCGATAGGCCTAATCACATCCATTCCCAACATTGAGAAGGGCCATGGCGAACTCTTATTGTGGAGTTCCCTTGGAGGGGCGTGGATAGCATTCCCATGGATCTGACATTGATAGCACCTCTTGACGTGATCATCACAGTCAGCTTTGAGTGTAAGCCAATAATGTCCCGTTCTGAGAATTTTCTTGACAAGTAGGGGTCCACTCATATGAGAGCCACATACTCCACCATGGATCTCATCCATGAGTCGCTGAGGTTGGTCTTTTTCCAGGCATCTGAGGAGTCCTAACCCTGCATCTCTTTTGTAGAGTGCATCTCCGCTCAGGTAGAATTTCATAGCAAGTCGATGAATCCACCTCTTATCAGTTAGGCTCGCCTCAGCGGGTGTAGATCCATCTCGTAGATACTCCTTGATATGCTGATACCAAGGGTTGTGGATGGGAGGCAATTCATCCGATACTTCTCCAATGTAACTCCCATATACTGGGGCTTTATGCATAGCAATCGTGAGGCTTGGCATATTTTCCTTGTCAGGTATGTAAACCAAGGAGGCCAATGTTGCTAATGCGTCTGCAAAGTCATTCCTATAATGAGGAATGTGTAGAAAGGAGATTTCTTCAAACTCCAAAGCCATCTTTAGAACTTGCCGATGGTAAGGCAGTAAATGTAATTCTTTGGTTTGATAGATTCCTATGGATTGCTTGATTACCAAATCGGAATCCCCAAAGATAGTTAACCGCCTTATACCCATTAAACGGGCAAGTTTGAGTCCCATGATACAGCCTTCATACTCAGCTGTGTTTTTGGTATTGACAAATTGCAATTGGACGACGATGGGATACTGTTCCCCCATGCAGGATATTAAAACTGCTCCAACTCCGGAGCCTTTTGAATTGACAGCTCCATCAAAATACATTTTCCACGATCGGCATGTATCGTATTGATGGGTTAGTTGAATTGCCATTACTCCTTTGTCAAGAAAGTATGTTTCTAAGGGTTTGTAGTCCCCTGCAGGTGTAGCGGCCAGTTGATCCGCAATTCCTTGACCTTTGACAGACTTTTGTGTCACGTAGACGATGTCAAATTGCTGTAGGATCAACTGCCATCTGGACAGTCGACATTTCAGTATGGGTTTGCTAAACACATACTTAAGAGGATCCACACGGGATATGAGATGGGTTGTGTGACCATGGAGATAATGCTGTAATCTCATGGAAGCCCATGCTAAAGCACAACAAGTCTTCTCAATCAGAGTGTATTTGTGTTCACTGACGCTGAATCTTTTGCTGAGGTAATAGATAGCTCGCTCTTGGCCTCTATTGTCTTTCTGCCCTAGCATACAGCCCATAGCATTGTCATTTATGGACAGGTACATGAACAGGGGAACATCATCCCTGGGAGGTACCAAAACAGAAGCGTTAATCAGCTGCTCCTTGATTGTGAGGAAGGCTTGTTGACACTCATCATTCAATTTCATGGAGGAGTTCTTCCTTAACAATTTGAAAATTGGCTCACAGGTTGGTGTGAGTTGAGAAATGAATCGTCTAATGAAGTTGATTCTTCCCTAGAATCCCTATATTTCCTTCTCTGTCTGAGGAACGGGCATTTCCTTGATGGCCTGGATTTTGGTAGGATCCAGTTCAATCCCTTTGTTGCTGACTAGGAAGCCTAGCAACTTGCCTGACTTGACACCAAAGGCACACTTGGCGGGATTCAACTTCAAGTTGTACTTACGCAACCTATTGAACAACTTTTTGAGATGGTCTAAATGGTCATCCTCCTTCCGGGATTTGACAATGATGTCATCCACATAGATCTCTATCTCCTTATGCATTAAATCATGGAAAAGAGCCATCATAGCTTGCTGGTAGGTTGCACCGGCGTTGATGAGGCCAAACGACAACCGTCTGTAGCAAAATGTTCCCCAGGGCATGATGAAAGCAGTTTTCTCACGATCTTCCTCAGCGACCATAATTTGATGGTACCCCACGAAACAATCAGCAAAGGAGTACATGCCATACTTAGCAGTATTGTCAATAAGAATATGGATAAAGGGCACGAGAAAGCTATCTTTCAGGCAAGCTTTGTTCAAATCCCGATAATCCACGTAGACTCGTACCTTTCCTCCTAGTTTACGTACAGGAACAATGTTGGATATCCACTCCGGAATGACTTTCATGAGACCATGCAAACACATCCTGGAATCGGGTTAACAGTGCAACCATGTCATTCCATTGATTTGTGGTAAGGTCTGAACCAATCTGGATTAGCTTAGGGTTGTCTAAGGTTCCAAGATTGAAAGGAGTAGTTTGATCAAGATTGGGTTTGGGTTTGTCGGCGACCCATTCCTTAATCTCTTGAGGTGTCTCAATGTCCTCTTGGATGTCCATCAAGTCTGAGTCCAACTTTGCATCAAAGTTATAGCCCTTGTGGAGAGAAGGCACCTCATCAGCAAGTACAGGCACATCTAAATTCAGAGTCCTGGAACAAAATATGTTTTCACTTAATATATGCAACTGTTCGATCATACAAAAGTGTTAGCATGTACGTGATAAAATAATTGCTAGTGCTGTAAAGGAAAACAAGTAATTAAAGTTATCTACAGGGCAGAGGGATTTTCTTCCCATTTTACCCTCATCAACCAATGCATGGAGTGCTGCTCCAATTGTCGAGGGCAAAGTCCTGAAGGATTGCAGTGATAGAAGGATCGTCAGTGTCCTCCTTTTCCTGAATGATAACCATGACATCTGGGCAATCATCGTCTGGGGTGTATCTATTTGTATGTTCATCATGAACAATGACGCGAATGCTTGCCATCCTCAAGGCAAGGTCATGTTTACGTTTCCATTCCTTTTCTTCCACTTCGGGATCAGGAATCAGTACCACTTTAGCTTTGATTGGTACTGGTTTCAGAAATAGCATAGCCACAGCATGAGCTGGTACCTTTACTGGAGATTGTATTAACTCATGAGGTAAAGGTATAGGAAATCGCCGTGCGGCAGAAGCTTGAGGAACCTGCTTATGCTTATGAGGATTCCTGTGAGTTGAATTGACAGAATAGCCTAGCCCGGCTGTCCCAATTTGACTGGACATCTGGATAGGATGTTTAATACCCTGTTGATCCTTACCAAGCCCTTGTCCAGGTTGGTAACCCAATAACATCATTTCTTGAGTGGCTGACATAACCTCATCAGAAATCTTGGGTATGGGAAGTGGCACTCCAATAGAATGGTATTGCGTGTTACTCACTTCCAGAGTATGAAAACTGGCCGGCTCAACTTTTGAATTGAAGGTGATAATTGGTAGAGTTCCTGGTATAGGACATTCCGGCTTAGCATTGACAGTGACTAGACTGTTGTTGATGATGTATTTGAGTTATTGATGTAAGGTGGAGGGAAAAGCTCCAGCCATGTGTATCCATGGTCTCCCCAATAGCAGGTTGTATCCTGAATCTATCTTGAGGACGTGGAAGGATACATTGAATGTATGAGGACCAATCTCAATTGGCAATTCAATCTTCCCAACGGAATTTCACCGAGATCTATCAAAAGATCTGATGATCGTATGGCTACTTTGTATTCGCTTGAGATTGATATTAATCTTCACCAAGGTGGCATAGGGACAGATAATCAGAGATGAGCCTCCATCTATTAAAACTCCAACTAGCATATACCCGGAAGACAACACTACGATGTGTAGTGGTTTGCAATGACCAGTCCCTTCGGGAGGTATATCATCATCAGTGAAGGATATCACATTGTTGTTGAAAATTTGATCAACCAAATGTTGAAATTTTTCCACATCCACTAATTTTGGTAAGTAGGCTTCTTCCAAAACCTTTAGCAAAATCTTCCGATGCTCTTCGGAAGAGAAAACCAAGTCCAGTATTGAAATCTGGTGTGGAGCTTCTCGCAAGCTTAAAATCACTTTGGCTTCATTATGACCCATAGTATGGAGGAATCTTTCAATCTTCTCCATGGAAATCATCCCATTTGTTTTGCAAGTAGGCTTGATAACCCATTGACGAAGGTACAGTGGATTCTCTTTCGACACTGTAGCAGTAATATGAGACGTGGATCCTTCAGCTTTTCCATAATTCCATGGAACTTTGTGTAAGCTGACAATAGGATGTTGTAATCTGAAAGGCAAAGGAATTGGCTCTGGTGCGGCCACTTTCAAAGGATTATCAGCTCCTTTGAGTTAAATTGGTGGTATTGGAAATGTTTTGACAGTCTCATCACCCACCTCGGATATAACTGCTACTGATCCCTTCCATTGAGTAGGGTATGCATTCACACCCTTAAGTTGCACAGTGTAATCATCTGCTACTTGCAGGACACCACTATCAATAAGATTTTGAATGAGATGGCGGAGTGCCCAGCATTCTTCTGTGCTGTGATCGCGAGAATGTGAATGATATTGACACATTTCATCAGGATTGAACAGCCCTGAGTGGGGATTGATTGGAGGGAGAAGGAATGTGATTCTTCCTTCGTTAATCAGCATTTGAAGTATCTCTTCCGGAGATTGGCTTAGATAGATGAATTCCCTTTGATTGGCGAAATCCCGACGGGCTTTAGCACTTGCTCGCTTTGTAACCTTATCCTTCATAGCTTCGCTTTCTGAAGGTGTTGATTGAGCATTCATAACAAATGGAAGGAGATAGGCATGCTCCTGCCTGATTAGTTGGCGTGTGACTTGATGGTGGTGTGTCACATGCTCTTCCAATTGCTCAATTTGTTTGCAAAGAGCTTTCATTTTTTGTTCCATGGTAAACTAGAACTTTGCATAATCCCATTTGTCAACACCGTCTTTAATGGGTTGGGATGATTCACCAGTAGAATTGGAACCATGTCCAGTGCTCCAACTGATCATGTTGACCTCTTCCTCTTTGTGTTGAGGGAGAGGGTTGTCTTATACGTTGATCTGGCTTGGTGACCACGATCTCACCATTTTCTATCAGATCTTGAATCTTGTGTTTCTAGGCCCAACAATCTTGAGTGTCATTTCCGGGTGCCCCAGCATGATAAGCACACTTCCGATTAGCATTGAAACCCTTCCCATTAGGGTTAGCTGATGGAAGAAGATGTGTAATTTTCTTCTGAGCAGTCAGAAGAGCAAGAATGTTCTCGAGCGAATCCCCTAAGGGTGTGAATGCCCGAGGTCGATTTACTTCTCCACTTTTGGGCAATGGAGGGTTTGAAGATTGTGCTAGAAAAGGGGAGTAGTTTCTCCTCCGCTGCTGCAGCGTGCTTGGATTGCCTTTTCCGTCCTTGTAGTATCAAGGAAACATCCTCCTCTTTCTTTTATGGACCCTCCGGGGTTGTTTCCATAAGATCCGGATTTGGATGTGCTCAAAGAATGACTTTAAGAGCGGATAGGTCTCGAATTTTCTGATGACTTCAATCCCATTTCACCCATCTCACCGTGTTTGATCATTTCAGAAAATGGTTTGCCAATACCAAGTAGAACTCTTTCATAGAAAGGAGCTTCCTGTACATATATGAAGGTCATGACCATCTTTGACTCTGTCATGGAAGGAATAACTTGAGCAGCAAGGCGCCTCCACCTTTGAGCGTACTCTCTGAATGACTCATTAGAATGTTTCTTAACTTTGGTAATTTGATACCGGTCAGGAGCCATCTGAGATTGAAAACTGTATTGAGTGAGGAAGGCATGAGCTAGCTCTTCTTAGCTATGGATCTTAGAGTTGTCTAATCTGGTGTACCATGAACTGGCTTCTCCAGTCAGACTTTTCTGAAACAGCTGCATTCTAAGCTTTTCATCCTCAGCATAAGATCCGAGTTCTCCAATGAACACCTTTAAATGTGTGTAAGGATCCCCTAATCCGTCATATTTCTCAAAATCAGGGGTCTTGAATTTTTCTGGATAATGCACACCAGGAAATATGCAAAGGTCTGTATATGAAACACTGCCATGTGCTCCAATCCCTTTGAGAGTGCGAATGGTCTCCTCCATTTGGAGTACTTTCTTCCTGATATCACCAGTGTATGGATCTCCTTTGAGATGGGTGCCTTCAGGGTCTTTGTTGGTTGTATCCAACTGACGTTCTGGAATTATTTTTTCTAGATTTTGAATTCCCCCTTGTGCAGAGGACTCTGTATGTGTAGGTATCTTCGTACCCTGAGTAGACTGGTGTAACTCTTTCAGTAGAACAGCCAAGTCTGTGATTTGTTTACTCAATCAATCAAATTCTTCTCATTCAACAGGATTAGACTGTTCAGAAGAAGACATGATTGGCTGTAGGCTTGAGGCCTTTTTGGACTTAGAGCGGGTAACTGGCCCAATTGCTTCCCTATAAAAGAATTACATAGTTTAGTCTTAGGGTAATGTAAATGTTATCATAACATATCCGTTTTAGGAATTTGTCCTGCAAAACCGGTTTAGTTAATTGATAACATGTCATGCATAGGATTACAAGTAAATACTTTTACAAGTAATTGAAAATGGAGAGCATGAAGAGACTTTCCTCCGCATTTGGTTTATCAGAGGTTGACCTATCCTAGGGTTACTCTCGCGGCTTTTTGGCAATGAAGGTTCCCAGATCATCGCAATCTACTCGATGGGAAGTTAATCCGGTCTTTCAACTTGGAGCGGATCTGAGTGGTGCCTTTCCTGAGCCCCGGGGAATTATTCTTCCCACGGGTCTAGTAATCAAACACCGACAGGATAGCCTCCTGGTGGAGGGAACACACAACATACATTCACATACAACATGTCTCACCGTTAATGCAAAATGATGACATGTGTGAAGCACTAATATGTTCGAAGCACTAATGTCACAGATAGATAATTAGCAGTGCAGTAAGTAATATGCATTCGTACACATTTATCAAAAATGTAAATGCAACAATCACACATAAGCATATAACAATTTTGAAAAGCTTGCAATAGCGGCTTAAGCCCTCTTACTGGAATCCCTAGCAGAGTCGCCACCTGTCGACGTCGGGATTTTTGAGTGTCCCTTTTCGTTACTTGTCTTTTGGTGTTCTCATGTTAATGTGAGATTTGTTTGAAAAAACAAGTGAAAAAGGTCCGACATGTATAATGTCGACGATTGACTTTAAGAGTCGCCAGTTGGTGTTTTTAATTGGTTGCACCAACGCAACCGAAAAGGTTTGCACATTGACCCAGTGATTTGGCACGGCTAGACGAGTCTATGAAACTGAGATTCATTAAGGGTTCGGGGGCTTGATTATGCGGAGGGAAGGTGTTAGGCACCCCCCGACATCCGTGTTACCACGGTGACCGCCACTTCTCAAAGAAATTGTTATATGAATGTCTGTGTGTGTGTGGATCAATGTGAAATTATAAGAAAGTAGTGCGAGGCCTCGTTCGCACCTATATACACAAGGTTTGAATTTTATATGAAAATTCAGTTTTAACCTAGATTTAGCAATGAAGTTTTGTAAAAGAGGTTTTTCAAACCTTATGCTCAATAGGAATTGAGATCTTTTCATACTTCCATTTTATTATTAAAAATGTTCGGTTTGTTTGCTTTTATTTTCGAGATGCGAGGCATTCTCGAGAAAACAATATACAGCAATGTCGAACTCCTCATGGGTATGACATCCATCCAAGGAAACTTAGACACTGTAAAATAATGTACAAGCTGCTTACAGCTAGAAAATGTCCATCATGGGAACCGAATCTAGATTCAGTAGACTGAACCTGTGATCACATGATTCCTAGGCTCACAAGATACTGCAATTTGTATGGAAAGCAGTAAGCAGTTATATATATATATATATATATATATATATATAAATGTTGTACATATATATATATAAACATTATCAACCACCACAAAGTGAACTCCAGGCGGGACAAAATGTAAATAAAGCTGTAAAAGCGATCAACTGCCACGAAGTGAACTCCAGGCAGGACGGAATGTAAATAAAGCTGTAAATAGCCACGGAGGAAACTCCAGGCCTGACAGAAATGTAAATATATATATATATATATATATATGTGTACAAATATATATATAAGTAGTAAATGAACCGAAGTCTAGGCTCATCAGATAGAGTCTGACCATAATTTATATATTTAAGTATATATATATATACAAAAGCAAATAAACGCTCCAGACCGAAGTCTAGGCTCAATCGAGGCGTAAGTCGATAATGTTAGTCCATATATACAAAATATATACATATATTAGTATATATATATATACATATATTATGTAAATGAAAACCACAGAATAGAAGTTCGATGAAACACACTCACGACTCTCAACGTACACAAAGGTGTGTGATAATAGGAGAAAGAGGGTTTATGAAATGTAAGAAGGCTTACAGTGGACTGCCAAAGTAGACTTCTTTGACTTTAAATGGATAAACACTCAGCTCCCGCCGGATAAAAAGTAGCTATATGTGAGCTAACTAGTGTTTAAAGAAGAGGAAACACTCAAAAGATGTGTATGCATAGTAAAATGGACAGGGCTTCCTCGCCTTTTTCCTTCTCTCTCTCTTCCCAAATGGCTGACCCCCCCTATATTTATAGATGGATGGCCGTAGGTCAACCTGCGGCAGCCGCGGTTGAATCTGCGGCTGGTCGTAGTGGGCCCGGGATTCGCGGGTCTCGGCATCTCGTAGTACGTGCACTGTAATGTCTAATCGAATTTACAAAACTTCAATCCGAGCATCCAAACGAAGTATATATGTACTTCTTCGGATCCCTTGTGTCGAGAGTTACGTAATGACATGGATTAGAGGTTGTACGAAGTCAGGAAGAGGGGTCTATGCCCATGGTCTTCAAGCTTCAAAGTCTATCCAAAGTACTGCCACACGTAATAGTCACTCGGGATTGTCATTCCTCAGTTATTGTGGGACATTGTTGTATGTATGCATATATGTATGAAGTGTTGAGACGACGTGCCATTTGTCGGATGAACAAGATGATGTGTGACTCCTTTCCGGGGTTATCGCCGGGTTGAGTTAAAAGTAGACGTTGCTCAGGGTTACAGCTGAGATTGGACCACTTATTGGTATGCTGCGATATCATCTTGTTGACGTGGTCAGATGACGTTGTGACTCCTCACCGGGGTTATTGCCGGTTTAAGCAGAAAACAGACGTTGCTTAGGGTTATGTCTGAGATTGGACTGCTTGTTTGTGTGCCTCACTGTCATCTGTGTATGTTCCTATATGAGGTATGTGTGCTTTGACAGGATGTATGTGGTTGAAGCAATCATTTCCGGTGTTATCGCCGGAACTGCAATGACATCTCTTGGGGCTATCACCAAGGATGGGGTTGCTACTCCCAGTGTTATCTCTGGGACTAGAACTGAACGTCGCGGTGTTATCGCCGAGACAGAACTGTCCTCTCCGGTGTTGTTGCCAGTCTTTTGATCTGCATATCTCGGGGTTATCTCCGAGATTTAGAAATGACATTCCCGGGTTGTGTTTCGGGTTTGGAACTGAGCTTCCGATAGTATCCAGAATGGTTGTAAGTTGTCTTTCAGGGTTATCTCCAAAATACGAATCTACCCTCCTACAATGTGCAGAAAATTTCGAGTGTCTACAACTGACTTTGATGATCTGTTATATTCAAGCTAAAGTATGATCTTAGCTTAACCTTTCACACTCTCTCACTCTAAATCTTGAAATCTTAGAGAGAGAAGGGTCTTGGCAATAATGAGGAGTAAAGTAAGTTTTCTTTACTTTATATTTTTGATCCATTGAATCTAGTTGTTAGATGGCATTGTATTGCCTGAGATTGCTAAGATTTTAGACATATGGGCTAAACCTTAGGCTTGATGACTCACAAGATTGGCCTTATCTTTTTCTTAGGTTTTAAGAAAGGGCATTTTGGTCATTTTGTATACCATTTTAATTCTAAAATTTTCATTTGTTCAAACCCTTAGGGTTTGACCCTTAGGGTTTAACCCTTAGGGTTAAATCCTAAGGTTTCCCAAAAATTATTTTTCTAGGATTTCAAGATTAGGTTTTCGAAATAGAAAATTAACATTTCTAAATTATAATTAAGATTCTCTAAGTATATTAAGATTTCTTAATCATAATTCAAGTTTGCTAATTATGATTAATTTATCCCAATTAAAATTGCTAATTAGCAATTTAAGTCCATAAATGTACATTAGGATTTCTAACGAAATAATTAGGGTTTAAAAATTTGAAATTAGGGTTTGCTAATTAATTAAGCTTTACCCTAATTACTATTATAATTAATAACACGTAAGCAATATAGTCATCCTTTAAGTTCCCAGATTAGGGTTTTCAACTTCTGAATTAGGGTTTCGGATTCCAGGAACTGAAATTAGGGTTTTAGAACCGGTTTCTAGGGTTTCTTATCAGACATTAGAGTTTTCTAATAGAACGTCGATATTCGACAATAATCTTAGGGTTTGACACTAATAAAATTTATCCGGTCAACCCTTGACCCTTAACCACATACTGTGCACACATAATACCATATTCACAGAACATAAACACAAATACACTTACTCCTGAATAATTCACCAAAATCCTTCACAGAATTTTGAAACCCACAAAATTCCTTCCTAAAAATATCAAATGCATACACTTATTTTCTATCTAGGTCTATTATTTGACCTTAAATCCATCGTTTAAGATTTTAATAAATTGTCTAAATTCTCTGGTTGTCACAAATTCTGAAAGGCTAACTTGTTCTAGCTTTTGTATTTTTTTCTCTCTAACAAATAAGCTCTCAACTTGTTGGATGAAATGAACAACCAACCAAAATGAAAACCAAGCTCTCTATTTATAGGCATTGCTAGGTTAGGGTAGTTTAGTCTTTTAGGACATCCCACCTACTTACTATTCATTACCTAGCAATTAAGTTAACTTGCTCACCACATAGCTTATCCTTTACTTGTTAACTTGTTCACCACAACACTTAGCCATTAAGTTAACTTGTTAAGCACATAGCTTATCCTTTGCTTGTTGATCACAACTTACTTGCTCACCACACATAAGCACTTTACTTGCCTATCACATTAATTACTTGACCATCACATAACTTATCTCTTGCTTAGCCACCACTTGACTTATCCATTATTTAACCATTAAGTTCACTTGCTCATTACTTTTACTTAGCCACCAAGTACTTTACTTGGCCACTACTTTGGGTTATCCATGTGATCATGGGTTGCCCCATGGATCAACCTTGCTTTGGACTTTAAATTCAATTAATCTCATCTTATACTTTGGGCTTGCATTAACAAATCTTTGGGCTTTACCCTTATCTTGCACTTGGGCTTACATATTCATCTCTATTGGACTTATACATTCCTAAACTTGGGCTTTATCATAATCTTCATTGGACTTTACAATGTTCTACACAATCCTACTCTTCAAATTCATTTAACTTAAAGCCTTATACCGTATAATTTATGCATTCATCTCGTATTCCCACTCGTACACTTATTTATACACAACATACTATGCTTCATTCATACTCGTATAACACCTCGTATTATACTCGTATTCATTACTTCGTACAATACCTACGTATTACACAATCATCGCTTTAATTTATTATACGCATCTCATTTCCTTCTCGAAAATCACTTTCCCTAACCGTTAGGTTTTAAGTTCGCGGGCGAAAAACTGTGTTTGCCATAACTGAAATATTATTGGATATTCCATCTCACCTCGTTATTTTATCATTACTTATTTCTCGGAAATTCAAAAATAATTCCCGAGCAAAAATGTGTTAATAGTGTATTTTGAAAAATTTCTCGGAAAGCTTTTATTTTCATCTTGAAAATTCAAACACTTTATATCTATCACGTAGCCAAAATAGTACGACGTTCCGACATATCTAGGTCATAGAACGACCTTCAATTAGCTTACTCCCATAAATAATTAATTAAATTCATTTAATCCACATAATCAAATAAAAATTTAATTCTCAAAAAAATTTGAATTTTCTGGGGCGTTACACTCTTCCCCCCTTATAAGGATTCTGTTCCCAGAATCTCGCTAATAACACATACATCATTGAGGAAAATTTTTATTTTGTTTTTAATATCAAGTTCCCACAATGCTTCTTCGACATTGTGGTTCTTTCATTTCACCTTCAACGAAGGTATTAACTTACTTTACATGACTTGTCACTTCCTATTAATAATTTGAGTTGGAAGTTTAAATACTTATTGACATATTATGATATCTTCCTCTAATTAATTCTTCTATTAACTTTAAAATTATATGAAACTCAAATTTCTCCTTCAAAACGAGATGATACTTGATCTTCTCTTCATCCTGCATCCACTTCTTCATTCGCTTGTATTCCTCATTAACGCGTTACATTGTCGTGGATTGAGTCTACGCTGTGAATAGCGTTTCTACCACTTCATTCCACAATTTAACCTCTAACTCTGTTTTTGCCTTTTCCGTTATTAACTCATTCTGAGTGGTTAACATCAATAGGTTTTTCCCTACCCTTATACTTAATGCATCGGCTTCTACGTTAACTTTCCCGTATTGATATAACATATCAACGTCGAAATCTCTTATCCATTCTAATTACCTTCTCTTCCTCATATTCAACTCCTTTTGTGTGAAGATATATTTCAGACTCCTATAGTTCGTGTATATCTCACACTTCTCCCCGTATAAATACTATCTTCAGATTTTTAATTCAAAAAATACAGCTACCAATTATAGATCATAAGTAGGATAAACCTCCTTATAATCCTTTAACTGGCGTGCTACATACACAATGACTTTGCCGTGCTACATGAGCACGCAACCTCGTCATCTATGCGAAACATCGAGATACATTACAAAATTCCTAGTATCATCTGATAAGGATAATACAGGTGCCTCACTTAACTTCCCTTTTTAGTTCCTCAAAACTATTTTTCTCACTTCTCATTCCCATCATACTTATTAATAACATATCTGTATATCTTTTAAGCTAAAATTCACACTTAGTGAATTCCGTATCCAACTTCTCCCTCCGTAGTGTTTCTCACACTATCTACAAATGTTTAGCATAATCTTTTGACGTCTTAAATTAGGCTAGAATACCACCAATGATCATTACGACACCCTACCACCAAAAGTTGGCTTCCCCTTTCGTCATGTAAGTCGGAAAAGAAATCTTTTGCACCTCACCTACGTTTGTAATAACATACGCCTTCTCTATTTCCTTTACTCATGTTCGGGCTTCTAATGGGTCCGTTGTTCCTTTGAACTCCGGCGGACCTACGCTTTTAAATTCTTTAAAGGTAGTCATTATGGCTAACCTAGGTTCAGCGGGTACTCTACCCCCCGTTTCATTAAATGCAGCCGTTAATAAATTAACGAACTCTTGCATAGGGTTGTTTTGACCCCCTAAATTATCATTCATTGATTCTGCTTCCTAATTACGTTGTCTTCTTCTTGACGGCATTTTCTGATTAAATAAATAGAATTTCATTATTATCTATTTACTCACTTCGTTATTATTTGTCAAAAAAGAACTCATACCATAACAAAGCATGAAAACTTCATTCATATGCTTCTTCATAGTCAAAACTATTTACAATTTTCTTTCATAGCCAAGAGCTATTACATTTCTATCCCACAATTAAACTTCTCAAAAGTTGGGATTTACAAAAAGACTACCCTATTATACAAAAGAGGGTTTTACGTCACTACACACATATTTATAACTCTAGACTTCTAATAATGCATAATAGCATCCTTGTGTTTCTCATTTGCAATCATCGCTATAGTATCCCGACTAATAGTATTTCGACTTTGTCCTGACTCCATGGGATGACAAGCAACTTTCAGCTTGAAATTCTCATGAGCACTCTTATGGATGTAAGACATTCGTGCTATCTTCCGATCCTTCTCCCCCAATTCCTTTTGAAGCTCATCAGCCTCCTCCTTAAAATCCCTAGCCTTATTTATTATGAGCACCTTCTCATCATGCTCGGACTCAAAATCTGCTTCTGCAGACTCCTTCGCTACATAAAGAGCACTAATCTCTTCATTCTGATTCTGCACAACTGTACTCAGTTTCTCATTCCTGTCAAGCACTGCCAGATAAAATGCTCTCATTGCATCTGAAGGTGATGACTCTAGTGTAGGTATCACTGTATCAACCGATGTTACCTCCATCCCTTCCTCCACATCATTCATCATACTAAGGTATGACGCTATATCCATATCTCCCTCGGAGTAGTCTTCCTCATAAAAGTACTCCTCTGCCTCTGACTCCTCTAGAATCACTAATGGTACCTCCGCCACCGGCATAGGTACATGCCCTACTTTGTTCACAATTTCTTCGCTCACTGCGTGTATATCTCTATACATCAAGCTATCGATCGACATCCTATAATAACACATATGTTGATTAGTACATAACACACAATAGTATAAGCACAAATCACATTTAATTTATTTAGGGTTACTTTCCATCTTTTAAATCTTACGGTACTGAGTTTCCTCATTACCTTATTAACTCATTCGATTGAAGTAAAGCTTGAGTTTACTTCCTTCAAACTTTTCTTTCTTAACGAGGTTATTAGCCTAATACCAACCTGTGACGCCCCCAAATCTGGGTATCTTCCAACCCGATAGATGGTGCTACACGGTACTCATAACTGTACATTCATTCTATTGAAACGACATCAAAATATGTGTATCAACGACTTTCTTATTACATTAATAATATTACATCTCGTTCCCAGGTTCTAAAACCATTACATTATTTGTTCATCATACAATAATATATACAACTTACTAGTTTATTACAAGGTAAACTAATCGTTCATCTTCATCTTGCCTTTATCCTTGTCAGATCCCTCAGTTCGTTTGGTCTTAGCTGCATTCATATGGTTCAAGCAAGAGTGAGCATAACAAGCTCAGCAAGTACAACAATTTCTTTAAAACAACATGCTTGAAACATAGGAATCGTATATCTTCAATAATTGGATAATAGTTATGAAGTACTATCGATAATTCAAAATAGCACTTCTTTTCCTTCAAAACGTTTTAAAATAACAATATTCAGTAAAACATCAATTCTGGCTCAAGACCATGATCGTTCATAATTTCTTTGAAAAGGACAGCCCGACACTAAGTCCGTAAGTCCAGCATATCTTACGAGCACTTCTAGGTGATCAGCCTATAGTACTCTATGTTGATCAACACTACATTCATTAAACGTATGTACATTTAAGTTTTGGCAACCTCGCGTGCCCATCGAATAATCGATGAAAAATACATTTGTTTATTCATACTCAGGCTTACCTTGAATCCGTACCAAACAATTGGCGTAGGATAAATAAGTATCAATTCTATATTGAAAGACTTGTAAATAAATTAATCAACTCTTCAAGATTAGTCTAGCCGAGATAAAACTGGCATCGACCCTTTAGTAAAACAGTTCATGCATCTCAAAACATGAATCACAGAAAACTTGGCTAACACGAAGGTTAGACAAGCGTTTAAGAAAAACTTGCCTTCAGCCTCTGCTATAGTAAAATTACTTTTCCTTTGAGTCTTTATAGTCTCTACAACACATAACCACATAACATAACACATTAGTGAAAGTAGTATGCACACAAGCCAATCATGTTTGATGATAAAGCATATACTTTGTAACAATCTTATTCATTTATTAATAAAAAGTATTAATTTTTTAAAGGCTTTTAATTATCTACATGATGTTGTTTTATAATATGTGATAAACCCATAGTTTTAAGCAATGCTTTTAGAATAATGATGATGATCATTCTAATGAGATCAAAATTCTTAGAAAGCTTAAAACTAAAATAGTTCCCAATCATTGGATTACTAAATTGGGGATTAGTGAATCCTGGATAGATTGGTACATACGTTGCTTGCTTTCATTGGATGAGGATGATTGATCTCATGATCGTTTGTGTGGAGACACTAAAGCAAGTATGTAGGTGCTTATTAGAGAATAAGTTCACTTTGAGCGTGGCTCGCTAAGGAATACCTAATGGAGTTTTACTTGCTGTCAATAGAAATTCAGTAGTGATAGTAGTCTGAAGTAATCCTTGGACTTGAGATCATCATAGTATCTTGTGTATGATGAGTTATACTTTGACTTATTCCTTAAGACCCTTAGGGTATATCAAAGGGTATGCTTGGGTATAATAAAGTTGTACATGGAGATAATGTATGATCAATAAAGAATCTACCACTTCTAATAAAAGAAGAGAAATGTCCTGTGATTCGATAAATGACAACCCAAGAGTAGTCCTTGGCGAAGCGAATGAAATTAGAAAGGAGTTTCTAATTTGCATTATTTGAGTTGTGCATTTAAGAGTCGAAATACATATAATTAAATAAAATAAGACTTGACGAAAATTCCACGGCTTATATTTAATTGGGACATTGTATGGTGGAAGGATTGAATTGTCAGTAACTATTTACTCAAAGGTTCTTTAATGATTAATGTTGAAATCTATATTATCCGGAAAGTCGTTGATCGCTAGGAGGCTTATCCTATTGTAGAATAAATATTATTTAAATAAATTAATTGTTTAATTTATTTATTTAAATAAGATTAGAATTGTTCTAATTGATTTATTCACAACCTATTTAATATGGAGAACCTAAAGGGACACACCATAAAAGGAAGAATAATTATTTAAGAAGTTAATGGCATAATCGTAATAATATATTATGTATATTTAATTTAATCTATGGTGATAGAATAAATTAAATAGCTTAATATTATTATTTAATATTTTAGAAATATTAAATATAAATTAATAAGAGGAGTATTATTAATATTATTACAATTATTATTATTTTAATTTCTAAAAGAGTTTAGGAATTAATTTAATATAAGTACTCTCATTTATTCCTAATAGGATTAGGAGGGAAAATTAGTTAAAGGAGTTTAATTAATTATCCCTAATAAGATTAGGGACCCATTTAATTAAAAGAGTTTAATTAAATAATACCTTATTTTTATTAAATAAGGTTACCTGATATCTTTATAAGAGGAGTCTTATATCAGATATCATATGTACGACATAATTCCAATTTGTTGGAGAGTACGTCCTTTTTCTATAGAGATAGAAAACTAGGGTTGAGCCAATACCCCTTCTTCTTGAATCTTTAGTTTTTCCTTGGTGGATCACCTCTAGAGGCCAAACATATGGGTGGCTAACGTTGATCAAAGGAAGGAACCAAACCCGGTGGATTCAAGTTGAGCGAAAAGGATTTGGAGGTGAACTTGTACCGAGGAAGCTCGATCTTCAAGGGTATGATTTTATTCTTTATCTTTTCGTTTAATTAATAATTATGCATAAAGGGTGATCCGGGTATATGGTTTGTAAAATTTTAAACTCGATTTTTACACTTTCGCTTAATTTATGCAATTTGATTGCATGGCATGAATATTACAAAAACCTAACGATGGTATCGAGCAAAACCTATATGCAAATTATTAGTGTTCAGATTTGATATGCATATTGATATGTGTTTAGAACAATTTAATTGGGCATAATTTTATTGTATAAAAAAAAAAAAAAAAAAAAATGTATCATGTTAACATATATATGTAATCCGTGAAGTATAACATATATTTGGTCATGATTGATATTGCCGCACGGATTTCAAGAGAAGCATGTTAACAGGTTTTTAATAAAAAAAAAAGAAAAAAAAAGGCAGCGGATGGAAATCAAGGCAACCAAGTTAACCAGCGCACGGAAATCAAGGAAAACATATATCACATTACAAAAGGTTAACAGGCTCCTGCCGAATTTTTTTATTTTTTTTAAAAACATTCGGATATATATATATATATATATATATATATAATATTCTGTTATTATTATTATAATATATATATATTTTAATAATTTTATTATTAAAATAAAAGTTATTTTAAATTTAAAATAAAAGGTTTATTTTAATTTTAAAATTAAATTTCATGCTAACTAATTAGAGTTGGAATTGGATTCCATGATAACTACTTGGAGTTGAAATTGGATTCTATTTTTCTTTAAATAAAGGAGTTTATTTTAATATGAAATTAGATTTCATATTATTCAAAATAAAAAAAAAGGTTTATTTGTGAATAGGAAAAAGAATCATTCTTTCCTTAAATAAAGGAGTTTATTTAGATATGAAATAAGATTTCATATTATTCAAAATAAAGGAGTTTATTTGTGAATAGGAAAAATATCCGTGTTTCCTTTAATAATTTTTTTACATGGAATTGGATTCCATAATTAATTAAAATAAAGGAGTTTATTTTGATTAAAGATTTTGATTAAAATAAAATAGTTTATTTTATTCAAAATTAGATAAATTAAAATAAAATAATTTTATTTTGATTTAAATTTGGATTAAAATAAAGGAGTTTATTTTGATTCAAAATTAGATTTTATACTAACTAAATTTTGCCCATTAAATGATATCAATATATATATTAAATGTTTATTATTCATAAGATGAATGTTATTTATTGATGCATATGGTGATGTGTATGATAATAAATGGGATTGATTATGGACTATTGACCAATGTGATTGGATTTTATTTTAGTTGGATGCATGAATGTATGGGTTTTATTAAATGGGGTTCTGTACCTCGTCTTCTCTAATTTTTTCTTAATGTAAATTCTATCTCCCTCCTATGTACTTCCCCTTGACTGCTGATCAAGGTTTCTATTTATTTTAAATAGTTTTGTAATAGAAATAGTTAGAATTAATTTTGAAAAATTGGAGATCAAGGAGCAAGGAGCGCTAGAAGACCCGTTTGTAATGGAGCCCGAGTTTAAATGTAATAGTTATATTTAAATATTATTTCTTGCACCCCTAGGGTTTGACCTTTTGGTTCACTTGGTGGCTCTAGTGAACCAAACTAGAATAAAAGTCCATAATCAATCCGGGTAGAATATAGTATTCTATATGTGCATGCTTATACTATATATATTATATATTATGCAAATATGCTTGCAGATGTTCATTAATATGACGCGTATTTTATATATATATATAATGCATGCTTATTAAACAAGATGAGACAAATTAATAACAAACCCCTCAATTTTTATATTAAGTCCTAAGCGTTCAAAGATATTTGAATATCGAGCGTCGCCTTCTAACATGATAAAATTAATAGAGTATTAAATATTTAATATGAGTTTGTTGTGTCACCACAAGGCAAGTATTAAGTATTTAAGATGTTAATTTATCACATTTGATGCTTATAAAGAAAATTGAACAATATTGTTTTGTTGTGTCACCACAAGGATGATATTTTTCTTTTTTGAATATATGGAGTGCTAGGTTGGACTTAACTTGGATAATTTTGATTCGGATGTGCCACCACTTGATCAAAATAATCTAAGAGGCAAAAGAAAAGGAGTTGCATAGTTGATGTAATTGACAAAAGTTGTCTACCTATTTATTTATATATAGTTTGTTGTGTCACCACAAGGCTATATACATTTGAAATGGGATCCTTATTCTCACTAGCAAATCTTTAATTAGATTTTGTCGAACTATATAAGTGAGGGTAATATAGTTTGAAGAAAATAGTGGGAGATACCAATTTAAAACAAGACCTAAATTATTTTGGTAATTAATAAAAGAATGTATGTTAAAATGTTGTTAATTACAAATTCATTTACAGAATTTTACAATGTCTAAAATTACTATCACTGCGAAGCATATTAGATGCTATTTAACCGGACCGAATTAAACGGATTGGTTAAGGAATTTGAGAATAGTTCTCATAGCTGAAAAACAATCTTATGTCCTTAATACGCCTATCCCTGCAATGGTTGCAGACAATGCCTCTGAGGAAGAGATTGCTACTTTTAGAAAGTGGTAAGATGATGCACGATTGGCTCGATGCATCATGCTCGCATCCATGAATGTAACGAGCTTCAAATACGGCGATGAAACTATGGATGCTCCTACTATATTCCCGCACATCAAGTAGTTGATGGTGAGAAAAGTAGGACCGATAGATATCGGATATCTAAGGAGCTCTTCCGATCTAGAATAGCCAATGGCACTATAAATGCATACAAAAAGTTCTTAACATAATCAATTTGATTGATCAATTAGGACAACTGGTTTTGTCGAGGATGGAGAGTTGAGCCAAGATTTGATCTTGCACCCACTCCAGGACTCCTTTCACAATTGTTGTGAATTTTTCATATGAACAAGCTAGATATCGACCTTGGCGATTTGCTTAACATATTGAAAAATGTTGAGAGTCACTTTCAACCAAGAAAGACCATGTCTTCTTGGTAGGGGCCAAAGGATCTTCTCGAAGAAGAATGATTCAAAGAAGGTATATAGAAAGGCAAAAACAAAGGATAATAAGAACAAAAAGCGTCACGGATAGCAAAGGAGTTTGCTTCCACCGCTATAAGCTGGACAACTTTGGAAAGAAACTGCGAGAAGCATCTTGCAGAGGCTAACCAAAGAAGCTTAGTGAAGTTTCGGTTACAATACAAATTTGTTCATGATTTAAAATAAATTTTTCTTTAAGTCAAGGTTCTACTTGGGTATTGGATACCGACTTTGGTTATCATAAATATAGATTTATGAAGGGACCAAGCAGAAGTAGAAAGCTAAACAAAGATAAGCAATCCTATGTGTGAAAAATGAAACAAAGGTTGCTGCATTAACCATATGAACTTATAGTTTAGCAATCCCTACGGGCAAATCTATTAAGTCAATAAGTTGTTATTGTATTCCAGTACTTATTAGAAACATTATTTCTATTTTATTGTTGGACAATGAAATTTTTGGTATTATAATTAAGAACAATTGTTGTTCTATTTATAATAATAATGTTTCGTATAGAACTGAAAAATTACTTAATAAATTTTGTATACTTGACTTACATGAAAAATTATTTTGTAAATTGAACAAACTAGTATAAGAAAAGGAGATGATCATTCAAAGAGTTGAATGTATGTATTTGTTGAAATACAAGTGTAAATTATTTGAAAGGTTCAAAGAATTGAAAAGTGAACAAATTTGCAAAGTATTAAGACTCTTTGATTAGATCAAGGAATAAATACTTGTGCAATAAGTTTCTAGATCATCTCAAATGGTTTTCTCATAATGGACACCTCTCGATGATCGTAATAATTGATTGATGTATCCGAAAGGAAAAATCGTACCTTGTTGGACATGGTGCGATCCATAATGATTTTACCAACATTCCAAAGATTCTTCTAGGGTCATGTCCTAGAAATGGTACATATATCTACTTAAAAAGGTAACCTCAAAATCCATTTAAGACTCCATAAAAGTTATGGACGGGGAGTATTCTAATCTTAAGTATGTTAAGATAAGGGGTTGTCCAACTTATGTGAAAAGGTTTCAAAGGATAAGTTTGGGACAAAATTTGAAATGTACAGATTTGTGGGACATCCTAAAGTAAGTTTAGGGTATATGTTCTATAATTCTACTTAGCAAAAGGTGTTTGTTACGAAACATGATGCCTTCTAAGATAAAGGTGTTTATCATTGAAGGGGCTAGTGGGAGGATAATAGATCTTGAAGAGTTCAAGAACCACAAAACACTATAAGTCAAATAAGAGGAACTTGTCGATAGACCTATTGTACCACAACCGAATCGTAAATCTGGAATAGTACCGAAGATACCTAGGAGGTATGGATTCATCATAGATGATGATGATGAGGTACACATCATAGAAGATGATGATCCATTACATCACGATGAGGTAAGTGTTGTAGACACTTTCGGAGAAATGGATTGAAGCAAGTTTCTCAAATATGGAACATTCGTTTTGATGAGGCAATCAAAAGAGTTTGATTTTATCAAAAATAAGAATGAACCTAGTGTGTACAAAAGGGTCAGTGGGAGCATCGTGACATTCTTAGTACTATATGTTGATATACTACGGATAAGGAATTACATACCAAAGCTACAATCAGTAAAGATAAAGTTGTCTAAACATTCCTCCATGAATGATTTGGAAGAGTATCTTAATTGGGGATATAAATCTATATAGATAGATTTAAGAGGATGCTCAACTTAACCCAAGGAATGTATATTCATTTGATGCTAAAGTCGTTTAGCATGGCAAACTCAAAGAGATGTCTCATGTCGATGAGAGCTATGGAGTGTATCTCTCTTAATAGTCCCCACACTCTCTCGAAAAGAGAGGTCGCATGAGTGACAATCATGTATGCAATGAAATGTACGAGACACGATGTTGATCATCATATTATGGAGAAGTTCACTAGAAGTCGTTGAAAAACATCTTAAAGTGCTTAACCTACTAAAGGATGTGATCATATTCATGGTGGGTCTAAATTAAAACTAGAGGACTTAACAGACTCAAGTTTTTCAGACGAGCCAAGATGACGAAAAATCCACTTTAAGGTAAAGCGTTATCTTGAGCAATGAGCGCGATGAATTGGAAAGGTTCCAAATAGCAAAAGAGTTCTTTGGTTTAGTAATAAAGACAAAATATATAGCTATAAATGAAGTTTGATTGTTAGGATTAAAAAATATGTGTATAGGTTTGTAATATTCAAGATACTTGATCAAATTGCATAAAAGTGAGGAAACGATGTAAAAATCGAGTTTAAAATTTACAAACCATATACGGATCACCCTTTATGCACAATTATTAATTAAACGAAAAGATAAAGAATAAAATCATACCCTCAAGATCGAGCTTCCTCGTGTACAAGTTCACCTCCAAATCCTTTTCGCGTTCAACTTGAATCCACGGGGTTTGGTTCATTCCTTTGATCAACGTTAGCCACCCATATATTTGGCCTCTAGAGGTGATCCACCAAGGAATAATAATGATTCAAGAAGAAGGGTATTGGCTCAAAACCCTAGTTTTTCCTATCTCTATAGAAAAGGCATACTCCCACAAATTGGATTATTATTAAAAGTCAATATCTCAATATCGATATAAGACTCCTCTTATAAAGATATCAAGTAACCTTATTTAATAAAATAAGGTATTATTTAATTAAAAATTCTTTTAATTAAATAAGCTCCCTAATCTTATTAGGGATAATTAATTAAACTCCTTTAACTAATTTTCCTCCTAATCCTATTAGGAATAAATGAGAGTACTTATATTAAATTAATTCCTAAACTCTTTTAGAAATTAAAATAATAATAATAATTATAATAATATTAATAAGACTCCTCTTATTAATTTATATTTAATATTTCTAAAATATTAAATAATAAATATTAAGCTATTTAATTTATTCTATCACCATAGATTAAATTAAATATACATAACATATTATTACGATTATGCCATTAACTTCTTAAATAATTATTCTTCCTTTTATGGTGTGACCCTTTAGGTTCTCCATATTAAACCTAAGTGAATAAATCAATTAGAACAATTCTAATCTTATTTAAATAAATAAATTAAACAATTAATATATTTAAATAAATAATATTTATTCTACAATAGGGATAAGCCTCCCTAGCGATCAACGACTTTCCGGATAATATAGATTTCAATATTAATCATAAAAAGAACCTTTGAGTAAATAGTTACCGTGCAAATTCAATCCTTCCACCATACATGTCCCAATTAAATATAAGACATGGAATTACTTTATCAAGTCTTATTTTATTTAATTATATGTATTTCGATCCTTAAATGCACAACTCTAAATAATGCAAATTAGAAACTCCTTTCTAATTTCATTACGCCTTAACCCAAGGACTCTTTGGGTTGTCATTTATCGAATCACATAGGACATTTCTCTTCTTTTATTAGAAGTGGTAGATTCTTTATTGATCATACATTATCTCCATGTACAACTTATTATACCCAAGCATACCCTTTGATATACCCTAAGGGTCTTAAGGAATAAGTCAAAGTATAACTCATCATACACAAGATACTATGATGATCTCAAGTCCAAGGATTACTTGTACTACTATCACTACAGAAATTCCATTGACAGCAAATAAAAACTCCATTAGGTATTCCTTAGCTTAGCCACGTTCAATGAACTTATTCTCTAATAAGCACCTACATACTTGCTTTAGTGTCTCCACACAAATGATCATGAGATCAATCATCCTCATCCAATGAGCAAGCAACGTATGTACCAATCTATCCGGATTCACTAATCCCCAATTTAGTAATCCAATGATTGGGAACTATTTTAGTTTTAAGCTTTCTAAGAATTTGGATCTCATTAGAATGATCATCATCATTATTCTAAAAGCATTGCTTAAAACTATGGGTTTATCACATATTTTAAACACCATCGTGTAGATAATTAAAAGCCTTTAATAAATTAATACTTTTTATTAATAAATGAATAAGATTGTTACAAAGTATATGCTTTATCATCAAACATGATTGGCTTGTGTGCATACTACTTTCAATCTCCCACTTGCACTAAAGCCAATCGTTATGGTAACTCATACTCTTCTTCTCTAAGTGACGATTATCCTGCTGTTGGATAAGCTTTAGTTAATGGATATGTAATGTTGTTCATGAGAGTCCACTATCTCTATAGTGATTTCCCATCTTTCAATGATTTTTATAATCAAATGAAAGTGCCACAACACATGTTTAGATCCAAGATGAGACTTGGGAACTATTCCTAGTTCTGTAATGAACTTTTAATCTAAACAATCAACTTGCAGCTTCATTTATAGCTATATACTTTGTCTTTATCACTAAACCAGCAACCTTTTGCTATTTGGAACCTTTCCAATTCACTGCACCACTGTTCAAGATAACGCTTTACCTTAAAGTGGATTTTTCTATCGTCTTGGTCATACGAAAAACTTGAGTCTCATAAGCCCTCTAGTTTTAATTAAGACCCACCATGAATATGATCACATCCTTAGTGCTTAGGTTAAGCACTTTAAGATGTTTTCAACGACTCATAGTGAACTTCTCCATAATATGACCGATCAACATCGGGTCTCGTACATTTCATTGCATGCATGATTGTCACTCATGCGACCTCTCTTTTCAGGAGTCTGTGGGGACTATTAAGAGAGATACACTCCATAGCTCATCGACATGAGACATCTCTTGGAGTTTGCCATGCTAAACGACTTTTGCATCAAATGAATATACGTTCATAGGGTTAAGTCGAGCATCCTCTTAAATCTATCTATATTGATTTATATCCCCAATTAAGATACTCTTCCAAATCATTCATGGAGGAATGTTTAGACAACTTTATCTTTACTGATTGTAACATTTGTATGTCATTCCTTATCCGTAGTATATCAACATATAGTACTAGGAATGTCACGATGCTCCCACTAACCCTTTTGTACACACTAGAAGACTTACCTCATCGAATGTAACTCGGATCATCATCTTCTATGATGTGTACCTCATCATCATCATCATCCATGATGAATCCATACCTCCAGGTATTTTTGGTACTATTCCGTTTATGATTCGGTTGTGGTACAATGGATAGGTCTATCTACGAGTTCCTCTTATTTGATTTATAGTGTTTTGTGGTTTTTGACTCTTCAAGATCTATTATCCTCCCACTAGCCCCTTCAATGATAAACACCTTTATCATTAGAAGGCAACGTGTTTCATGATAAACACCTTTTTGCTATGTAGGATTATAGAACATATGCCCTAAACTTACTTTAGGATGTCCCACAAATCAGACATGTCAAATTTTGTCCCAAGCTTATCCTTGAAACCTTTTCTCATAAGTTGGACAACCCTTATCTTAACATACTTAAGATTAGAATCCTCCCCGTCCATAACTTTTATGGAGTCTTGGGGCTTTGGATTTTGAGGTTACCTTTTTAAATAGATATGCGACCATTTCTAGGACATTATCCCAGAAGGATACTGGAATGTCGGTAAAATCATTATGGACCGCACCATGTCCAACAAAGTACGATTTTTCCATTCAAATACATCAATCAATTATTGCGTATCAGGAGGCGTCCATTATGAGAAAACCATTTAAGATGATCTAGAAACTTATTTCACAAGTATTTATTCCTTGATCTAATCAAAGAATCTTAATACATTGTCAATTTGTTTCACTTCTGAATTCTTTGAACCTTTCAAATAATTCATACTTGTATTTCAGCAAATACACACATTCAACTCTTTGAATGATCATCTCCTTTTCTTATACTAATTTGTTTAATATGCAAAATTATTTTCATGTAAGTCAAGTATATAAAATTTATTAAGTAATATTCCAGTTCTATACAAAACATTATTATTATAAATAGAACAACAATTGTTCTTAATTATAATACCAAAGATTTCATTGTCCAACAATAAAATGGAAATAATATTTTAACAAGAATCGGAATACAATAACAACTTATTGACTTAATAGATTTGCCGTGAGCATTGCTAAACTATAAGTTTCTATGGCTAATATGGCAACCTTTGCTACATTTCCCGCATAGGATTACTTATATTTGTTTAGCTTTCTACTTCTATTTGGTCCCTTCATAAATCTATATTTATGATAACCAAAGTCGGTATCCAATACCCAAGTAGAACCTTGACTTAAAGAAAAATTTATTTAAATCATGAACAAATTTGTATTTGTAACCGAAACTTCACTAAGCTTCTTTTTGGTTAGCCTCTGCAAGATGCTTCTTGCAGCTTTCTTTCAAAGTCCGGGCTTATTGCGGTGGAAGCAAACTCCTTTGCTATCCGTGACGATTTTGTTCTTATTAACCTTTGTTTACGCCTTTCTATTTACCTTCTTTGAATCGCTCTTCTTTTCGAAGATCCTTTGGCCCCTACCAAGAAGACTTGATCTTTTTGGTTGGAAAGTGACTCTCAACATTTTTCAATATGTTAAATAAATCAACGAAGCTGATATCTAGCTTGTTCATATGGAAAAATTCACAACAATTGTGAGAGGAGTCCGGAAGTGAATGCAAGATCAAATCTTGGCTCAACTCCCCATCCATGACAAAACTCGTTGTCCTAATTGATCAATCAAATTGATAATGTTAAGGACTTTTATCTGTACTGTAGTGCCATTGGCCATTCTAGATCGGAAGAGCTCCTTAGATATCTGATATCTATCAGTCCTACTTTCCTCACCATCAACTACTTGATGTGCAGGAATATACTAGAAGCATCTATAGTTTCATGTTGACGCTGAAGCTCGTTACTCATAGATGCGAGCATGATGCATTGAGCCAACTATGCATCATCTTGCCACTTTCTAAAAATAGCAATCTCTTCCTTAGAGGCATTGTCTACAACCATTGCAGGGATAGGTGTATTAAGGACATAAGATAGCTTTTCAGCTATGAGAACTATTCTCAAATTCCTTAACCAATCCGTTTAATTCGGTCCGTTAATTTAGCATCTAATATGCTTCGCATGATAGTAATTTTAGACATTGTAAAATTTTTGTAAATGAATTTGTAATTAACAACATTTTAACATACATTCTTTTATTAATTACCAAAATAATTTAGGTCTTGTTTTAAATTGGTATCTCCCACTATTTTCTTCAAACTATATTACCCTCACTTATATAGTTCGGCAAAATCTAATTAAAGATTTGCTAGTGAGAATAAGGATCCCATTTCAAATGTATATAGCCTTGTGGTGACACAACAAACTATATATAAATAAATAGGTAGACAACTTTTGTCAATTACATCAACTATGCAACTCCTTTTCTTTTGCCTCTTAGATTATTTTGAACAAGTGGTGGCACATCCGAATCAAAATTATCCAAGTTAAGTCCAACCTAGCACTCCATATATTCAAAAAAGAAAAATATCATCCTTGTGGTGACACAACAAAATAATATTGTTCAATTTTCTTTATAAGCATCAAATGTGATAAATTAACATCTTAAATACTTAATACTTGCCTTGTGGTGACACAACAAACTCATATTAAATATTTAATACTCTATTAATTTTATCATGCTAGAAGGCGATGTTCGATATTCCAAATATCTTTGAACGCTTAGGACTTAATATAAAAAATGGAGGGGTTTGTTATTAATTATCTCATCTTGTTTAGCGCGTATGCATATATATATATAAAATACGCGTCATATTAATGAACATGCGAAGCATGTTTACATAATATATAATATATATAGTATAAGCATGCACATATAGAATACTATATTCTACCCTTGATTGATTATGGACTTTTATTATAGTTTGGTTCACTAGAGCCACCAAGTGAACCAAAAGGTCAAACCCTAGGGTGCAAGAAATAATATTTAAATATAACTATTACATTTAAACCCTGCTCCATTACAAACGGGTCTTCAAGCGCTCCTTGCTCCTTGATCTCCAATTTTCAAAATTAATTCTAACTATTCCTATTACAAAACTATTTAAAATAAATAGAAACCTTGATCGCCATCGAAGGGAAGTACATAGGAGGTGTTAGAATTTACATTAAGAAAAATTAGAGAAGACGAGGTACGCAGACCCCATTTAATAAAACCCATACATTCATGCATCCAACTAAAATAAAATCCAATCGCATTGGTCAATAGTCCATAATCAATCCCATTTATTATCATACACATCATCATATGCATCAATAAATAACATTCATCTTATGAATAATAAACATTTAATATATATATTGATATCATTTAATGGGCAAATTTATTTAGTATAAAATCTATCTTTGAATCAAAATAAACTCCTTTATTTTAATCCAAATTTAAATCAAAATAAAACTATTTTATTTTAATTTATCCAATTTTGAATAAAATAAACTATTTTATTTTAATCAAAATCTTTAATCAAAATAAACTCATTTATTTTAATTAATTATGGAATCCAATTCCATGTAAAAAAAAAATTTAATTAAAATAAACTCTTTTATTTTAATTAATTATGGAATCCAATTCCATGTTAAAAAAAATTTTTATTAAAGGAAACACGTATATTCTTTCCTATTCACAAATAAACTCCTTTATTTTGAATAATATGAAATCTTATTTCATATTTAAATAAACTCCTTTATTTAAGGAAATTAGGATTCTCTTTCCTATTCACAAATAAACTCCTTTATTTTGAATAATATGAAATCTTATTTCATATCTAAATAAACTCCTTTATTTAAGGAAAGATGGATTTACTTCCCTATTCTCAAATAAACTCCTTTATTTTAGGTAAAATAAAATCCAATTTCAACTCTAATTAGTTAGCATGAAATTCTAATTTTAAAATTAAAATAAACCTATTATTTAAAAATTAAAATAAACCTATTATTTTAAAATTAAAATAAACCTTTTATTTTAATTATAAAATTATTGAGAATAATATATAATATACTATATATATATATATATATAAATATATATATAATATTACGGTAATATATATATATATTCATATTAACCAATTACCGAAGCCTTACTTTAGCATACAAATTACCACGTGGGTTCATTGAAGAAGTAAAGCAACAAAATAATCTTGTTAACTTAATCCTTGAATTCCGTGCATTAAAAAAATTCCTGAATCTCTAATTTTAAAAACAACTCCTGCCAAATCCCTTTGCTTTTCACGTGAATGGCGGAAGCAAAAAATTGGAATTTCCAATTTTAAAAAAAAAACATTCGGTTTTTCTTTCTTTTTTTTTTAATTTTTTTTTTTAAATTTTATACAATAAAATTATGCCCAAATAAATTGTTCTAAACACATATAAACATATATATTAAATTAAAACAATTAATAATTCGCATAAAGGTTTGGCTCTGATGCCACTGTTGGGTTTGTAATATTCAAGAACGCAATCAAATTGCATAAAAAGTCGCTAAGCGTGTAAAAATCGAGTTTAAAAATTTACAAACCATATACCCGATCACCCTTTATGCACAATTATTAATTAAACGAAAAAGATAAAGAATAAAATCATACCTCTCGAAGATCGAGCTTCCTTGATCTGAAGTTCACCTCCAATCCTTTTCGCGTTCAACTTGAATCCACCGGGTTTGGTTCCTTCCTTTGATCAACGTTAGCCACCCATATGTTTGGCCTCTAGAGGTGATCCACCAAGGAATAATAATGATTCAAGAAGAAGGGGTATTGGCTCAAACCCTAGTTTTTCCTATCTCTATAGAAAAAGGGCATACTCTCCCACAAATTGGAATTATTACGTATATCTCAATATCTGATATAAGACTCCTCTTATAAAGATATCAAGTAACCTTATTTAATAAAATAAGGTATTATTTAATTAAACTCTTTTAATTAAATGGGCTCCCTAATCTTATTAGGGATAATTAATTAAACTCCTTTAACTAATTTTCCCTCCTAATCCTATTAGGAATAAATGAGAGTACTTATATTAAATTAATTCCTAAACTCTTTTAGAAATTAAAATAATAATAATAATTATAATAATATTAATAAGACTCCTCTTATTAATTTATATTTAATATTTCTAAAATATTAAATAATAAATATTAAGCTACTTAATTTATTCTATCACCATAGATTAAATTAAATATACATAACATATTATTACGATTATGCCATTAACTTTCTTAAATAATTATTCTTCCTTTTATGGTGTGACCCTTTAGGTTCTCCATATTAAACCTAGGTTGTGAATAAATCAATTAGAACAATTCTAATCTTATTTAAATAAATAAATTAAACAATTAATATATTTAAATAAATAATATTTATTCTACAATAGGGATAAGCCTCCCTAGCGATCAACGACTTTCCGGATAATATAGATTTCAATATTAATCATAAAAGAACCTTTGAGTAAATAGTTACTGTATACAATTCAATCCTTCCACCATACAATGTCCCAATTAAATATAAGACATGGAATTCTTCACAAGTCTTATTTTATTTAATTATATGTATTTCGATCCTTAAATGCATGACTCCAAATAATGCAAATTAGAAACTCCTTTCTAATTTCATTCGCGCTTAACCAAGGACTACTTTGGGTTGTCATTTATCGAATCACATAGG
Organism: Panax quinquefolius; assembly: GCA_020205615.1. NCBI lineage: Eukaryota > Viridiplantae > Streptophyta > Magnoliopsida > Apiales > Araliaceae > Panax > Panax quinquefolius. The sequence goes on along the minus strand of CM035153.1, from coordinate 94,173,623 downwards.
ACATTTCTCTTCTTTTATTAGAAGTGGTAGATTCTTTATTGATCATACATTATCTCCATGTACAACTTATTATACCCAAGCATACCCTTTGATATACCCTAAGGGTCTTAAGGAATATGTCAAAGTATAACTCATCATACACAAGATACTATGATGATCTCAAGTCCAAGGATTACTTGTACTACTATCACTACAGGAATTCCTATTGACAGGCAAATAAAACTCCATTAGGTATTCCTTAGCGAGCCACGTTCAAAGGAACTTATTCTCTAATAAGCACCTACATACTTGCTTTAGTGTCTCCACACAAATGATCATGAGATCAATCATCCTCATCCAATGAGCAAGCAACATATGTACCAATCTATCCGTATTCACTAATCCCCAATTTAGTAATCCAATGATTGGGAACTATTTTAGTTTTAAGCTTTCTAAGAATTTAGATCTCATTAGAATGATCATCATCATTATTCTAAAAGCATTGCTTAAAACTATGGGTTTATCACATATTTTAAAACACCATCATGTAGATAATTAAAAGCCTTTAATAAATTAATACTTTTTATTAATAAATGAATAAGATTGTTACAAAGTATATGCTTTATCATCAAACATGATTGGCTTGTGTGCATACTACTTTGTTCATCGTTTCAAATGGATTCAATCCATCATACTAACATCTTAACATACATATTTCATTAATTCATTTACATGATAAGTTATTACTTGTTCTTTGTGAGTTTGTAACTTATAAAAGTATAAACTACTTACACTTTCATTTCTCATGATTTAACATGATCTAAATCTTTTAACCACCATTTTTGCTTCTTAATATCATACCTTCATATTAAGGTAGACATATGAGTAGTTCATATAAGCTCTTCATAAGTTCATAACTTAATTAAGTTTGAATTACTTATTCATGACTTAAACGGCTTAAGTCCATTGATTAATCATTCTTATCATTTCTTAGTATACATGTTCTACAACTACCCATTTTTCTAACATTGGAAGAGAAAGAGATTCATGGTTTAAGTTCTTACTCGTAATAATCATTTGGTTAATCTTTAATCTCCTTCTTGCTTTTTGAATTCTCAAAGGCTAACTTGTTCTAGCTTTTGTAGCTTTTTCTCTCTAACAAATAAGCTCTCAACTTGTTGGATGAAATGAACAACTAACAAAAATGAAAACCAAGCTCTCTATTTATAGGCATTGCTAGGTTAGGGTAGTTTAGTCTTTTAGGCCATCCCACCTCCTTACTATTCATTACCTAGCAATTAAGTTGACTTGCTAACCACATATACTTGGCCATCACAACACTTAGCCATTAAGTTAACTTGTTAAGCACATAGCTTATCCTTTACTTGTTGATCACAACTTTTGCTTGCTCACCACAAATAAGCACTTTACTTGCCTATCACATTAATTACTTGACCATCACATAACTTATCTCTTGCTTAGCCACCACTTGACTTATCCATTGCTTAACCATTAAGTTTACTTGCTCATTACTTTTACTTAGCCACCAAGTACTTTACTTGGCCTCTACTTTGGGTTATCCAGGTGATCATGGGTTGCCCCATAGATCAACCTTGCTTTGGACTTTAAATTCAATTAATCTCATCTTATACTTTGGGCTTGCATTAACAAATCTTCTGGCTTTACCCTTATCTTGCACTTGGGCTTACATATTCATCTCTATTGGACTTATACATTCCTAAACTTGGGCTTTATCATAATTCTTATTGGACTTTACAATGTTCTACACAATCCTACTCCTCAATTTCATTTAACTTAAAGCCTTATACCGTATAATTTATGCATTCATCTCGTATTCCCACTCGTACACTTATTCATACACAACATACTATGCTTCATTCGTACTCGTATAACACCTCGCATTATACTCGTATTCATTACTTCGTACAATACCTAAGTATTATACAATCATCGCTTTAATTTATTATACGCATCTCATTTCCTTCTCATAAATTACTTTCCCTAACCGTTAGGTTTTAAGTCCGTATGCAAAAAACTGTGTTTGCCATAACTGAAATATTATTGAATATTCAATCTCACCTCGATATTCTATCATTATGTATTTCTCAAAAATTCAAAAATAATTCCCGAGCAGAAATGCGTGAATAGTGTTTTTCAAAAAATTTCTCAAAAAGCTTTTATTTTCGTCTTGAAAATTCAAACACTTTAATTCTATCACGTAGCCAAAATACTACGATGTTTCGACATATCTAGGTCATAGAACGACCTTCAATTAGCTTACTCTCATAAATAATTAATTAAATTCATTTAATCCACATAATCAAATAAAAATTTAATTCTAAAAAAAAAATCAAATTTTCTGGGGCGTTACATCTAAGCTCAACAAAATCTTGTCAGACATTCCTAAGTATTTTTCTGGGTTACCCAGAAACATAAAGTCATGGTCAGTCAACCCACTTTGACCATCAATATCTTAGATTCTGGACATGCTATGAGCATGATTCCACTTCAAGATTACTCCCCACATAGCATACTAAAAGTCTATTACATCAAACACAACAAATCATAAACAGATCTAGATCTATGGCCTCTGACATTCGGTTGTCAGGCTATAGAACTAGGGTTCTTGACAATTTTTAAAAATTAATTTCTAAGCACTTTGATGTTATGGATCTATGATATAACATCATGTATCACTAAATAACATCTTATAACTCTAACAATCCAGAATTTTATTTGTAATTTTAAATATTTATTAAATTAAATAAATATTTTTTTTATTGATGTGGTTGTTGTTAGTAGATATTGGTTGGATTATTTATTAGTAATTAAATAATTTATGAGTTATAGAAATTAATTTAATTAAGATAAAAGAGTGGTGAATTAAATTTATGAGAAAGTACTCTAATTTAATTTAATAATTAGAGAGTTGCCATAATTTTGTTTTAACTTAATAATTAAAGTAATATGTTAATTTATTAAATAAAATTATAATAAAATTATAATTTTGTGGTCATTGATTAAGTGGAGAATTTATTTAATATGTTGTAATTAGTTTTTTTTATTTAATTAAGATTGAATATGGAAATCCAAACAAATAATGTGGGACTATATGAAAGTAGTATGCACACAAGCCAATCATGTTTGATGATAAAACATATACTTTGTAATAATCTTATTCATTTATTAAAAGCTTTTAATTATCTGCATGATGTTGTTTTATAATATGTGATAAACCCATAGTTTTAAGCAATGCTTTTAGAATAACGATGAAGATCATTATAATGAGATCTAAATTCTTAGAAAGCTTAAAACTAAAATAGTTCCCAATCGTTGGATTACTAAATTGGGGATTAGTGAATCCGGATAGATTAGTATATAAGTTGTTTGCTCATTGGACGAGGATGATTGATCTCATGATCATTTATGTGGAGACACTAAAGCAAGTATGTAGGTGCTTATTAGAGAATAAGTTCATTGAACGTCGTTTGCTAAAGAATACCTAATGGAGTTTTACTTGCCTGTCAATAGAAATTCCTGTAGTGATAGTAGTACAAGTGATCCTTGGACTTGAGATTATCATAGTATCTTGTGTATGATGAGTTATACGTTGACTTATTCCTTAAGACCCTTAGGATATATCAAATGGTATGCTTGGGTATAATAAAGTTGTACATGGAGATAATGTATGATCAATAAAGAATCTACCACTTCTAATAAAAGAAGAGAAATGTCCTATGTGATTCGATAAATGACAACCCAGTAGTCCTTGGCCAAGGCAGAATGAAATTAGAAAGGAGTTTCTAATTTGCATTATTTGGAGTTGTGCATTTAAGGATCGAAATACATATAATTAAATAAAATAAGACTTGACAGTAATTGTGACGCCCCCAAAATTAGGTATACATCACCCATCTTGGGTAGTCAGATACATGGTACAGAATTTAAATACAACTTACTAATATAAGCGTAGTGGTATAATACGACATATAAACTATGAGTTTGAATACAAATATTGTCTACTAGATATTATACAAACTCAAAAGGAGTCCTCATTTTAATTATTATCACACTATTTCACGTAATAGTGAGGACTACTAATGCTATCCTCTCGACCATTACTCCGCTCCCAGACTCGTCCCGACTATGTTCTCATTTCACGAAGAGAACGGTGAAAGAAAGGGTGAGCTCAACTAGCCCAAAGAAAAAATATTATGACTAAGATAATGCATAATAAATTATCAATAGCCTTCAACATTGTTAAACCGATAAAATATAATAAACATCAAGTTTAATCTGCAAATAAAACAAGCAATCCATTAAAAGAGTCAAGTAGAAAATAAAATCTACTATCTTTTATGATTTAAAAGGTTTTCATCACTATTATAGTTGAGACTCGACTTTAATAAATAATCCACATCATCGAATCACCCCCACACTTTCTGACGAGGATATTCTTTAGTATCACGACCACAATTATTCACTCGCACTACGGGCCAAGAATAGTTGTGTATTCATTAATGGTCATGATCAAAGCCAACCACGTCCATCAATGCACTACGGCCACTGAGGACTTTTACCACATCATTTGTAACATTACGGTCATGATTACACCGAATAATCCCAGGTCATAATCATACCAAGTCCATCCATGCTCTACAGACCACAGATGACTTTAAAAAAAATAAACATGAGGATGATGACAATGATATAAGAATTCAATAAAACAAGTTCAAGAATTAAGTTATTCAGAACTAATAACATCCAAACTCATCAACATGATCTTTGCTTTGTAGAGTAAAATTCAAGAATGATCGGAAGAATATTTCCATGAAAAGATCTTTGGATGAAACGCAAATATCAAGGATATTCTACTAATTTCATGGAGTATAGAAGTCAAAGTTTTAACCAATGGGTATAATAAAGAATGGAATAACAAAAGAAATCACCATGCATGCGGTTGCGCATAGACAGGTTATTCCAATGTAATAATAATAACGGAACCAAAGTCGTGAAATTCACACCGCAAGCGGGATGTTCCAACAGAATAATAAAGATGGAACCGGTCCCGGTGTAAAACACACAGATAGGATATTCCAACGAATGATAAAGAGCGGAACCAGGTCCATGGTAAAACACACGAGCGGATGTTCCAACAGAATAATAAAGATTTTAACTAGGTCCTGTGTAAAACACACGCATGTGATGTTCCAACGAGAATAATAATAAAGATTTTAACCGGTCCTGTAAAACACACGAGACGGGATGTTCCAAATGTAATAATAGAAGAATGGAATAAAAGAAGAAGATCACCAAATATAGGGGATTCAGCGTGATCAAAGTTATTCCAATGTAATAAATAAGAATGGAATAACAAAAGAAGTTCTCTTTATGAATACAAAGAATAACGCCCCTTACAGGTACAACAAATAATATTCCCTACCTTAGAAGAACCTAATATTGGCAAAGTGAAGTAGCGAGAATACTTTTCTTCTTTCTCTCTATAGTTTCTCTCTGAGTTTCAATGAATTCGTAAGAAAATAATGAAGGAATGAGCTTCTATTTATAGGAAAATAGAATGCGTAGTAATTAATCCATGAACGGTCCAGATTGATTTACTTTTAATCGACGGTCCATATTTAAAGCAAAATCTTTTAAATAAAATATAATATATTCTATTTATATAAAAACATTTTACTATGCAAACACTATATACAACACTATGCAAAACACTATGCATAATAAAATATAATATATTTTATTTATAGAATAACTTTAATAAAGTATTCATTTTATATAAAAAGATGTTTCGCATTTTATTACGTTAATAATACTGAATAAAACAAAATGTCATTATCGCTATAATAATTCATATTATTAACCGCAAATGATAATGGAATCAAACCGAGTGACTTCTCACATAAGCATCAATAATCAATACCGTGTGCTACTATGCAACCACACGTATTCTTGTACTTTTTACTACCGAGTAGTTCAACAAAGATCAACGGTAAAACTTCCGCCGTTATTTCAATAAAATATTTTTTGTCGCTTTCTCAATCCGAACAATAATTACATTGTGCTAGGTCCACCAATGATTGAGTAGTTATCTTAATATTCCTGCTAAACCGAATATTCCCCACCAATCGAATATAATATAACCACTTGCATACTTTGCAAAATTTATAAATATTATCCACAACTATAACATTATATCAAATTATTCCATAATATTCAAAAATAATATTTATAGAAAATTCATCTTTATTTATAAAAGCCGGGTCTTACAACCTCCCTTCTTATGAAATTTCGCCCTCGAAATTAGGGTACGATACACAGTATGTCGAAGAGGTAAGGTTACCTTGATTTCATTTCGATTCTAACTCCCAAGTCATTTCCTCAACATCGTGGTTCCTCCACAAAACTTTGACTTGAGGTATAACCTTGGAGCGTAGAATATAATCCTTCTTATCCAAAATTTGAACAGAAACCTCTTCATACGTCAAATCTTCCGCTATTTAAATCTTGGTTCTAACTCAATAATATGGTTCGGGTCTTTCATATATTTACGTAACATGGATATGTGAAAAATGTTATGAACACGAGACATATTTGGCGGTAGAAGCGAGTCTATAGGCCACGCCCTACTCGATCGAGGATTAAAATGGACCGATGAATCGATGGTTAAGTTTTCCTCTATTTCCAAATCTTGTAACTCCTTTCCATGGAGCAACTCTTAACAACACATGATCTCCTATATCGAATTCCACGTCCTTTCGATGAAGATCGGCATAACTCTTTTGTCTATTTTGTGAGGTTTTATATCGTTGTCGGATCGTTTGAATCTTTTCCGTAGTCATACGTATTCAACTCCGGTCCCAACAACGTTGCTTCACCCACCTCATCCCATCTACCGGAGAATGACACATTCTTCCATACAACGCTTGAATGGAGCCATGCCAATACTTGCTTGATAACCTGTTGTTGTGGGAAAACTCCACCAATGGTAAGAACTTGTCCCAACTCCCCTGAAATCAAGGACACGAGTCTTAATAGATCTTCAAGAGTTTAAATAGTCCTCTCCGATTGTCCGTCTGTCCGAGGATGATATGCCGAAGCTAAATCGTAAGTCTGTGCCCATAGTTTTTGCAAACTAACCCAAAATCGTGAAGTGAATCTTGGGTCTCGATCGAAAACTATGGATACCGGCATACCATGCGCCTTACAATCTCGTTTATGTACATACTGAGCAAGACGTTCAAGTGTATAAGTTTCTCGTGTCGGTAAGAAATGAGCGGACTTGGTCAATCTATCAACAATGACCCAAATCGCATCAATGCCTTGAGAAACCTTAGGAAGACCGTGAACGAAATCCATGGTAATGTGCTCCCACTTCCATTCCGGAATTTCAAGTGGTTGCAATGGACCTTTTGGTGCTTGATGCTCCGCTTTAACTCGTTGACAAGTTAGACACCTTGAGATAAACAAAATTATCTCTCTCTTCATATTGCTCCACCAAAATGTATGATTTAATATCATGATACATTTTGGTACTCCCGAGATGGATTGCAAATGGTGTGTTGTGTGCCTCCATCATGATATTATACTTTAAATCGAGGTCGTTAGGAACACAAAGTCCGGAGTTGACTCGAAGTATTCCTTCTTCATCGATTCTTGCTTCCCAGAGAACCCTCTTGCACTTTCTTCCTCATACGCATCGGCTCAGTCCGTAGCTTGGCGACTTTAACTTTATCGATTAAAGTCGGTTCTACTCGTATATATTCGCTATCATCACATGCGTCCTGAGTCTTTAACTCTATCTCCATCCTTTGCAAGTCACACAAAATGGGCCTTTATGTTGACAATAACGCACTTTTCGTGCTTGCATATGATCTTCACTCAATCGTCGGCTACCACGTTCGCTTTTCGAGATGGTATTGGATGGTATGATCATAATCTTTCAATAGTTCAAGCCAACGTCGTTGTCGCATGTTGAGTTCCTTTTGAGTGAAGAAATATTTGAGGCTTTTATGATCCGTAAAGATTTCCACTTTCTCCCCATACAAGTAATGCCTCCAAATTTTAAGTGCAAAGATAATGTTATGCTAACTCCGGATCATGAGTAGGATAATTCCTCTCATATTCTTTGAGTTGTCGCGAGGCATAGGCTATAACTTTTCCATGTTGCCTCGAGAACACATCCCAACCCTTTGCGAAGCATCACCAGAGATGACAAATCCCTCCGAGGCGGATGGTATTGTCGAACAGTCTTTGAAATAAGTCTCCTCTTGAGTTCTTGAAAACTCTTCTCACATTCTTCGCTCCAACCGAACTTTGTATCTTTTCGAGTCAATTTGAGTCAATGGAGTAGCGATTCGAGAAAATCCTTCCACGAATCTCCGATAATAACCAATTTAAACCGAGAAAGCTACGTGCTTTTAATTCACCGATTTAGGTTGGAATAAATAAGGATGTCATCAATAAAGACGACCACAAAGTGATCTAAATATTCCTTGAATACTCGGTTCATCATATCCATGAAGGCAACAGGGAGCATTAGTCAATCCAAAGGACATGACTAGGAATTCATAATGCCGTCATCGGAGTTACGAAAGTTGTCTTTAGAATGTCGTGGTTCTAATCTTCAATTGGTGATATCCCTAACGAAGATCAATCTTTGAAAAGAATTTGGCTCCTTGCAACCGGTCAAACGGTCATCAATACGTGGCAATGGATACCTATTTTGATGGTGACATGATTCAACTCCCGATAATCAATACAAAGTCGCATACTCCCATCTTTCTTCTTCACGAATAGAACAGAGCACCCCAAGGAGAAGTACTAGGGACGAATAAAGCCAATGTCTAACAATTCCTGCAGTTGGGTCTTTAACTCCTGAAGTTCAATAGAGCCATTTGATATGGGGCTTTGGAAATAGGTTTTGTCTGGGGTTCAAGGTCGATACTAAATTCAATTTCACGCTCGGGGTGAACCAGAAAGTTCTTGAGAATACGTCGGAAATTTATTAACAATAGAAATATTGTTCAAAATTGACGTATTTTTGTTTAAATCTGTGACATGAGCTAAGAAAGCTTGATATCCGTTTTTCAATAAACGAATAGCTTTATGGCTTGAGATGACCGTGATTGATTTTAATGGTTTTGTCGTTTAAATTCGCATAATAGGTTGATTAGGAATATGAAAGCTAACAACCTTACGAAAACAATCAATTTTTGCATGATAAGTAGTTAACCAATCAATCCCTAGAATCACGTCAAATGCAAGTATTTTTAATGAAATAAGATCGACGGTAATGTGAGGGTACCGATTTGAATCAAACAAGACTTATAAACAAATGGATGTAATGAAGGTTTCTCCCAACGGAGTTTCCACAAATAAGTCAAAGTCAATTTCTCCTGAGTCAAATTTAATCGATGAGCGCAAGTAGGAGAAATAAAAGAATGGGTAGAACCCAGTATCAAATAAAGTATAGACTTCATTAGAGTTTATGATAAGCTTACCCGTGATGACCTCATTCGGGTTCCTTGCTCTCTGGGAGGTCACAAAAAATGCTCTCTCCCTTACTACCTAGGTTTTGACTTTTCCGACTACCTTTGGTGCCTCCATCCTAGTTGAATTTGTCTTGATGAAACAACAAAATCGAGCTAAGTGACCTTCTCTTCCACAATTATAACATGCTTTGACTGGCATGACACGCTTCGGATGATGTGTCCCTCTTCTCCGTATTTGAAGCATATGATAGGTGGTCTTTCTCCTTCCTTAACAACGGTCTTTGGTCGACGTCTTTCCATCATTGTTGAATCTCCGCTTCTTGAAATGTCTATTCTTATTGTTTTGGCCCCGATTAACAATCAAGTGGTTACCGTATCTCGCCTGTTGATTCCCTCCACGCTTGTTGTCACCGCTCGATGACTACTCTCATTGGTATTATAATTTTCTTGGGTCGTTCTCTTTTAGTTACGTTGACTCGTTATCGCGCTCCACTAATCGAGCCCTATTTACAACATCTGAATACAAACACAGTTTATGAGAAATAAGATGTTGATGTATCTCCGACTTCAAACCTCTTAAAAACATTCGTGCCATTCTCTCTTCATTATCCACCAAGTGGGACGCAAACGGTGATAACTCTGCAAATTTTGCCTCGTTTTGCGACACGGTCATATTGTTTTGTTCCAACTTGATAAACTCCACCTCCTTCATGTGGTGAATACTTTCAGGAAAGTATTTGTCGTTGAACAGCTCCTGCAACTACTCCCAAGATATCTTGATCACAAAGAGTTTGAGTATACGTTTACCGATTCCCACCGATGTCGCCTCTCCACGCAACATAAAGGCGTGAAGAAACTTTTGCTCCTCGGAGCATCCCAAGAAATCAAATATCTTGGTAATCTGCTTTATCCATGCTTCCTCCGTAGTGGTTTTGGCTCTCCTTAAACTCCGGTGGTCCCAGCTCCTTGAATTGTTTAGCGGTGTGACCGCCGAGAGTTTTCTGTGTTTCCACCTACGTTTTGGGCAGAGAGTCGCTCTACTTTCTTATTGCATAAATTGCATAAAGCCTCTGAACATTTGATCATTCATCATTTGGTCGGTGTTATTGTTTGCATGAGGATTATCGCCTTCACGATGCACATTATCCTGATTATTGATATGTGGTGAATCAACGATCGCTTTGTGCTATTGCTATTCTCAACATTCTCGGATGTCATTTTCGAGATACTTCCACAAAACAAAAGATTAATTGACATGTAACAATTATCTTTATATTACGGACCAACCAATAAAATAGCACATAAACTTAGGTAGGTCATACTAACGAAGGTTATTCCCGTCTCTCCCTCCTAGTACTATTCTCACATCTTAGCAGGGATCATATCCTAAGCTCGATACCAATGTGACGCCCCAAAATTAGGTATACATCACCCATCTTGGGTAGTCGATACATGGTACGTAATTTAAATACAACTTACTAATATAAGCGTAGTGTACAATCGACATAAAGCGTGTGAGTTTGAATACAAATATTGTCTACTAGATATTATACAAACTCAAAAGGAGTCCTCATTACAATTATTATCACACTATTTCACATAATAGTGAGGACTACTAATGCTATCCTCTCGGACCATTACTCCGTTCCCAGACTCGTCCAAGCTATGTTCTCATTTCACGAAGAGAACAAATGAAAGAAAGGTGAGCTCAACTAGCCCAAGAAGAAATATTATGACTAAGATAATGCGAGAATAAATTATCAATAGCCTTGAACATTGTTAAACCGATAAAATATAATAAACATCAAGTTTAAGCTGCGGTGAAAACAAACAATCCATTAAAAGAGTCAAGTAGAAAATAAAATCTACTATCTTTTATGATTTAAAAGGTTTTTCATCATTTGTTATAAATTTGAGACTCGGCTTTAATAAATAATCCACATCATCGAATCACCCCCACTACTCTGACCAAGGATATTCTTTAGTATCACGACCATAATTATTCACACTTCTACGGGCCAAGAATAGTTGTGTATTCATTAATGGTCATGATTAGGCCAACCATCGTCCATCAATGCACTACTACCATCGAGGACTTTTACCACATCATTTGTAACATTACGGTTAAGCGATTACACCGAATAATCCCTGGTCATAATCATACCAAGTCCATCCATGCTCTATAGGCCACAGATGACTTTAAAAAATATATAAACATGAGGATGATGACAATGATATAAGAATTCAATAAAACAAGTTCAAGAATTAAGTTATTCAGGAACTAATAACATCCAAACTGTCAACATGATACTGCTTTGTAGAGTAAAATTCAAGAATGATCAGAAGAATATTTCCATGAAAAGATACTGGATGAAACGTAAATATCAAGGATATTATACTAATTTCATGGAGTTTAGAAGTCAAAGTTTTAACCAACTGGGTATAATAAAGAATGGAATAACAAAAGAAATCACCATGCATGCGGTGCTTGCGCATGCAAAGTTATTCAACAAGATAATAATAACGGAACCAGTCGGTGAAATTCACACCAAGCGGGATGTTCCAACGAGAATAATAAAGATGGAACCCGGATCGGTGTAAAACACACGAGATAGGATATTCCAACAGAATGATAAAGAAGCGGAACCGGTCCTGTAAAACACACGATAGGATGTTCCAATGAATAATAAAGATGGAACCGGATCGGTGTAAAACACATAGATAGGATATTCTAACGAATGATAAAGATGAAACCAGTCCGGTGTAAAAACACGACGGTGGATGTTCCAATGAATAATAATAAAGATTTTAACCAGTCCTGTAAAACACACGCATGAGGATGTTCCAATGAATAATAATAAAGATTTTAACCGGTCCTGTAAAACACATGCAGACGAGGATGTTCCAAAGTAATAATAGAAGAATGGAATAAAAGAAGAAGATCACCAAGTATAGGGATTCACAGAGCGTACTGAGTTATTCCAATGAATAAATAAGAATGGGATAACAAAAGAAGTTCTCTTTATGAATACAAAAGAATAACACCCCATACGGGTACAACAAAGAATATTCTCTACCTTAGAAGAATTGAATATTGGCAAAAAGTGAAGTAGCGAGAATACTTTTCTTCTTTCTCTCTATAGTTTCTCTCTCTCTAGAGTTTCAAAGAATTAAGTAAGAAAATAATGAAGGAATGAGCTTCTATTTATAGGAAAATAGAATGCATAGTAATTAATCCATGAAACGGTCCAGTTGATTTACTTTAATCTGACGGTCCATATTTAAAGCAAAATCTTTTAAATAAAATATAATATATTCTATTTATATAAAAACATTTTACTATGCAAACACTATGCAACACTATGCAAAACACTATGCATAATAAAATATAATATATTTTATTTATAGAATAACTTTAATAAAGTATTACATTTTATATAAAAAGATGTTTACTTTTATTACGTTAATAATACTGAATAAAACAAAACGTCATTATCGCTTATAATAATTCATATTATTAATCGACAATAATGGAATCAAACCGAGTGACTTCTCACATAAGCATCAATAATCAATACTGGTGTGCTACTATGCAACCACACGACATCTCTTGTACTTTTACTACCGAAGTAGTTCAACAATATCAACGGTAAAACTTCCGCCGTTATTTCAATAAAATATTTTTGTCATTTTCTCGATCCGAATGAATTCTTTTGTGGGGTCCACCAATGATTGAGTAGTTATGCGAATATTCCCTGCTAAACCGAATATTCCCACCAATCGAATATAATATAACCACTTGCATACTTTGCAAAATTTATAAATATTACCCACAACTATCACATTATATCAAATTATTCAATAATATTCAAAATAATATTTATAGAAAATTCATCTTTATTTATAAAAGTTTGGGGTCTTACACCTCCCTTCTTATGAAATTTCGCCCTCGAAATTAGGGCACGCGTACTGGTATGTCGAAGAGGTAAGGATACCTTGATTTCATTTGATTCTAACTCCCAAGTCATTTCCTCAACATCGTGGTTCCTCCACAAAACTTTGACTTGAGGTATAACCTTGGAGCGTAGAATATGTTCCTTCTTATCCAAAATTTGTACAGGAACCTCTTCATACGTCAAATCATTCGCTATTTCATCCGGTTCTAACTCAATAATATGGTTCGGGTCTTTCACATATTTACGTAACATGGATATGTGAAAAACGTTATGAACACGAGACATATTTGGCGGTAAAGCGAGTCTATAGGCCACAGTTCCTACTCGATCGAGGATTAAAAATGGACCGATGAATCGAGGATTAAGTTTTCCTCTATTTCCAAATCTTGTAACTCCTTTCCATGGAGCAACTCTTAACAACACATGATCTCCTATATCGAATTCCACGTCCTTTCGATGAAGATCAGCATAACTCTTTTGTCGATTTTGTGAGGTTTTTATACTTTGTCGGATCGTTTGAATCTTTTTCGTAGTCATACGTACCAACTCCGGTCCCAACAACGTTGCTTCACCCACCTCATCCCAATCTTAATGAGAATGACACATTCTTCCATACAACGCTCAATGGGAGCCATGCCAATACTTGCTTGATAAGCATTGTTGTAGGAAAACTCCACCAATGGTAAGAACTTGTCCTAACTCCCCTTGAAATCAAGGACACGAGTCTTAATAGATCTTCAAGAGTTTGAATAGTCCTCTCCGATTGTCCGTCCGTCTGAGGATGATATGCCGAAGCTAAATCGTAAAGTCTGTGCCCATAGCTTTTTGCAAACTAACCCAAAATCGTGAAGTTAATGTTGGGTCTCGATCGAAAACTATGGATACCGCATACCATTCGATCTTACAATCTCGTTTATGTACATACTGAGCAAGACGTTCAAGTGTATAAGTTTCTCGTATCGGTAAGAAATGAGCGGACTTGGTCAATCTATCAACAATGACCCAAATCGCATCAATGCCTTGAGAAACCTTAGGAAGACCCAGTAATTGAAATCCATGGTAATGTGCTCCCACTTCCATTCTCGGAATTTTAAGTGGTTGCAATGGACCTTTTGGTACTTGATGCTCCGCTTTAACTTTCGTTGACAAGTTAGACACCTTGAGATAAATAGCGCTATCTCTCTCTTCATATTGCTCCACCAAAATGTATGATTTAATATCATGATACATTTTGGTACTCCCAGATGGATTACAAATGGTGTGTTGTGTGCCTCCATCATGATATTATACTTTAAATCGGGGTCGTTAGGAACACAAAAGTCAGGAGTTGACTCAAGTATTCCTTCTTCATCGATTCTTGCTTCCTGCGTAGCACCCTCTTGCACTTTCCTCCTCATACGCATCGGCTCCAGTGTCATAGCTTGAAGCTTTTAACTTTATCGATTAAAGTCGGTTCTACTCGTATATTCGCTATCATCATCACATGCGTCCTGAGTCTTTAACTCTATCTCCATCCTTTGCAAGTCACACAAAATGGGCCTTTGTTGACAATAACGCACTCGTACTTGCATATGATCTTCTACTCAATGCGTCAGCTACCACGTTCGCTTTTTAGGGATGGTATTGGATGGTATGATCATAATCTTTCAATAGTTCAAGCAAACGTCATTATCGCATGTTGAGTTCCTTTTGAGTGAAGAAATATTTGAGGCTTTTATGATCCGTAAAGATTTCCACTTTCTCCCCATACAAGTAATGCCTCCAAATTTAAGTGCAAAGACAAGCGGTACCGCTACTCCAGATCATGAGTAGGATAATTCCTCTCATATTCTTTGAGTTGTCGCGAGGCATAAACTATAACTTTTCCATGTTGCATGAGAACACAACCCAATCCTTTGCTCAAGCATCACTTTGAGATGACAAATCCTCCGAGCCGATGGTATTGTCGAACAGTCTTTGAAATAAGTCTCTTCTTGAGTTCTTGAAAACTCTTCTCACATTCTTCGCTCCAACCGAACTTTGTATCTTTTCGAGTCAGCTGAGTCAATAGAGTAGCAATTCGAGAAAATCCTTCCACGAATCTCCGATAATAACCAGCTAAACCGAGAAAGCTACGTACTTCGGTCACGTATTTAGGTTGTTCCCAGCTTTGAATAGCTTCAATCTTTGCTGGGTCAACAGATATTCCATGACTTGATACCACGTGCCCAAGGAATGCTATTTCTTCAAGCCAGAACTCGCATTTCTTCAACTTGGCATAAAGCTTATATTCACGAAGCTTTTGGAGTGTCAGCCTCAAGTGTTGCTCATGATCTTCACGGCTTTTGGAATAAATAAGGATGTCATCAATAAAGACGACCACAAAGTGATCTAAATATTCCTTGAATACTCGGTTCATCATATCCATGAAGGCAACAGGGAGCATTAGTCAATCCAAAGGACATGACTAGAATTCATAATGCCCGTCTTAGAGTTACGAAAGCCGTCTTTGGAATGTCATGGTTCTAATCTTCAATTGGTGATTTCCGGAGCGAAGATCAATCTTTGAAAAGAATTTGGCTCCTTGCAATCGGGTCAAACAGGTCATCAATACGTGGCAATGGATACCTATTTTTGATGGTGACATGATTCAACTCCAGATAATTAATACAAAGTCGCATACTCCCATCTTTCTTCTTCACACGAATAGAACAGGAGCACCCCAAGGAGAAGTACTAGGACGAATAAAGCCATGTCTAACAATTCCTGCAGTTGGGTCTTTAACTCCACGAAGTTCAATAGGAGCCATTCGATATGGGGCTTTGGAAATAGGTTTTGTCTGGGGTTCAAGGTCGATACAAAATTCAATTTCACGCTCTGGGGGTAGGCCAGGAAGTTCTTCGGGGAATACGTCAGGAAATTTATTAACAATAGAAATATCGTTCAAAATTGACGTATTTTTGTTTAAATCTGTGACATGAGCTAAGAAAGCTTGACATCCGTTTTTCAATAAACGAATAGCTTTATGGCTTGAGATGACCGTGATTGATTTTAATGGTTTGGTTGTTTAAATTTGCAAAATAGGTTGATTAGGAATATGAAAGCTAACAACCTTACGAAAACAATCAATTTTTGCATGATAAGTAGTTAACCAATCAATCCCTAGAATCACGTCAAATGCTAGTATTTTTAATGAAATAAGATCGACAGGTAATGTGAGGGTACCGATTTGAATCAAACAAGACTTATAAACAGTGGATGTAATGAAGGTTTCTCCCAACGGAGTTTCAACAGATAAGTCAAAGTCTAATTTCTCTGGAGTCAAATTTAATCGATGAGCGTAAGTAGGAGAAATAAAAGAATGGGTAGAACCGGTATCAAATAAAGTATAGACTTCATTAGAGTTTATGATAAGCTTACCCGTGATGACCTCATTCGGGTTCCTTGCTCTCTCGGGAGGTCACAACAAACGCCTCCTTGCACTACTGGGTTTGACTTTTCTGGACTGCCTTTGGTGCCTCCATCCTAGTTGAATTTGTCTTGATGAAATGACAAAATCGAGCTAAGTGACCTTCTCTTCCACAATTATAACATGCTTTGACTGCGATGGCACGATTTGACCGATGTGTCCATCTTCTCCGCATTTGAAGCATATGATAGGTGGTTTTTCTCCTTCCTTAACAACGGTCTTTGGTCTTGACGTCTTTCCATCATTGTTGAATCTCCGCTTTCTTGAAATGTCCATTCTTATTGTTTTGTACGATTACCACCGGCGTGGTTACCATATCTCGCTTGTTGATTCCCTCACGCTTGTTGTCACCGCTTGATGACTACTCTCTTTGGTATTATAATTTTACTGTACCGCTCTCTTTTAGTTAAGGTTGACTTTCGTTATCGCGCTCCACTAATCGAGCCCTATTTACAACATCTGAATACAAACACGGTTTATGAAAATAAGATGTTGATGTATCTCCCACTTCAAACCTCTTTAAAAATTCGTGCCATTCTCTCTCATTATCCACCAAGTTGGACGAAAACCGTGATAACTCCGCAAATTTTGCCTCGTATTGCGACACGGTCCATATTGTTTTGTTCCAACTTGATAAACTCCACCTCCTTCATGTGGCGAATACTTTCGGGAAAGTATTTGTCGTTGAAACGACTCTGGAACTTCTCCCAAGATATCTTGATGACAAAGAGTTGAGTACGTTTTACCAATTCCCACCAGTGATCTGCCTCTCCACGTAACATAAAGGCGGCAAAGGGAACCTTTTTCTCCTCGGAGCATCCCAAGACATCAAATATCTTGGTAATCTGCTTTATCCATGCTTCCGCCAAGTGGTTTTGGCTCTCCTTAAACTCCGGTGGTCCCAGCTCCTTGAATTGTTTAGCGGTGACCACCGAGAGTTTTCTCGTGTTTCCACCTACGTTTTGGGCGAGAGTCGCTCTACTTTATTTATTGCATAAATTGCATAAAGCCTCTGAACATTTGATCATTCATCATTTGGTCAGTGTTATTGTTTGCATGAGGATTGTCGCCTTCCTGATGCACATTATCTTGATTATTGATATGTGGTGAATCAACGATCGCCTGTGCTCTATTGCTATTCTCAACATTCTCAGATGTCATTTTCAGATACTGCCACAAAACAAAAGATTAATTGACATGTAACAATTATCTTTATATTCTGTCCGACCAATAAAATAGCACATAAACTTAGGTAGGTCATACTAACGAAGTTATTCCCCGTCTCTCCCCTCCTAGTACTATTCTCACATCTTAGCCGGGATCATATCCTAAGCTCGATACCAACCGTGACGCCCCAAAATTAGGTATACATCACCCATCTTGGGCGATCGGATACATGGTATAAATTTAAATACAACTTACTAATATAAGCGTAGTGTAATACAATACGACATAAACTGTGAGTTTGAATACAAATATTGTCTACTAGATATTATACAAACTCAAAAGGAGTCCTCATTACAATTATTATCACACTATTTCACATAATAGTGAGGACTACTAATGCTATCCTCTGGACCATTACTCCGCTCCCACAGGCTAGTCCAAGCTATGTTCTCATTTCTGAAGAGAACAAAGAAAGAAATGGTGAGCTCAACTAGCCCAAGAAGAAATATTATGACTAAGATAATGCGAATAAATTATCAATAGCCTTCAACATTGTTAAACCGATAAAATATAATAAACATCAAGTTTAATCTGCGAAATAAACAAGCAATCCATTAAAAGAGTCAAGTAGAAAATAAAATCTACTATCTTTTATGATTTAAAGGTTTTCATCATTTTTATAGATGAGACTCGACTTTAATAAATAATCCACATCATCGAATCACCCCCACTTTACGGCCAAGGATATTCTTTAGTATCACGACCACAATTATTCACCTTTACTGGGCCAAGAATAGTTGTGTATTCATTAATGGTCATGATCGGGCCAACCACGGTCCATCAATGCACTACGACCAATCGAGGACTTTTACCACATCATTTGTAACATTACGGTCATGATTACACCAATAATCCTCAATCATAATCATACCAAGTCCATCCATGCTCTTAAGGCCACAGATGACTTTAAAAAAATATAAACATGAGGATGATGACAATGATATAAGAATTCAATAAAACAAGTTCAAGAATTAAGTTATTCGAGGAACTAATAACATCGAAACTATCGACATGATCTTTGCTTTGTAGAGTAAAATTCAAGAATGATCGAAAGAATATTTCCATGAAAAGATCTTTGGATGAAACGCAAATATCATGAATATTCTACTAATTTCATGGAGTATAAAGTCAAAGTTTTAACCAACTAGGTATAATAAAGAATGGAATAACAAAAGAAATCACCATGCATGCGGTTTCTTATGAAACGGCGGTTATTCCAACAAAATAATAATAACGGAACCAAAGTCGTGGGTTCAAATTCATCAAGCGGGATGTTCCAACCGAATAATAAAGATGGAACCGGATCCGGTGTAAAACACACGATAGGATATTCAGCGAGAATAATAAAGATTTTAACCAGGTCCTGTAAAACACACACGCATGTGGATGTTCCAATGAATAATAAAGATTTTAACCAGTCCGGTAAAACACACGCAGCATGTGATGTTCCAACAGAATAATAATAAAGATTTTAACTAGGTCGTGTGTAAAACACATGCATGGGATGTTCCAATAGAATAATAATAAAGATTTTAACCAGTCCTGTAAAACACACATGCAGGATGTTCCAAATGAATAATAGAAGAATGGAATAAAAGAAGAAGATCACCAAGTATAGGGGATTCCAGCGTATACAAAGTTATTCAATGTAATAAATAAGAATGGGATAACAAAAGAAGTTCTTTTATGAATACAAAAGAATAACACCCTTACGGGTACAACAAATAATATTCCCTACCTTAGAAGAACCTGAATATTGGCAAAGTGAAGTAGCGAATACTTTTCTTCTTTCTCTCTATAGTTTCTCTCTAGAGTTTTCAAAGAATTAAGTAAGAAAATAATGAAGGAATGAGCTTCTATTTATAGGAAAATAGAATGCATAGTAATTAATCCATGAACGGTCCAGATTGATTTACTTTAATCTGACGGTCCATATTTAAAGCAAAATCTTTTAAATAAAATATAATATATTCTATTTATATAAAAACATTTTACTATGCAACACTATGCAAAACACTATGCATAATAAAATATAATATATTTTAATTATAGAATAACTTTAATAAAGTATTCATTTTATATAAAAAGATGTTTTACATTTTATTACGTTAATAATACGAATAAAACAAAACGTCATTATCGCTATAATAATTCATATTATTAATCGACAATAATGGAATCAAACCGAGTGACTTCTCATATAAGCATCAATAATCAATACCGTATCTGCTACTATGCAACCACACGTATTCTTCGTATTTTTTTACTACCGAGTAGTTCAACAAGATCAACCCAGGTAAAACTTCCGCCGTTATTTCAATAAAATATTTTTGTCGTTTTCTCGATCCGGCAATAATTACATTATGGGGTCCACCAATGATTGAGCCGTTATGCGAATATTCCTGCTAAACCGAATATTCCCCACCAATCGAATATAATATAACCACTTGCATACTTTGCAAAATTTATAAATATTACCCACAACTATAACATTATATCAAATTATTCCATAATATTCAAAATAATATTTATAGAAAATTCATCTTTATTTATAAAAGCTGGGGTCTTACAGTAATTCCATGTCTTATATTTAATTGGGACATTGTATGGTGGAAGGATTGAATTGTACGATAACTATTTACTCAAAGGTTCTTTTATGATTAATGTTGAAATCTATATTGTCTTGAAAGTCGTTAATCGCTAGGGAGGCTTATCCCTATTGTAGAATAAATATTATTTATTTAAATAAATTATTAGTTTAATTTATTTATTTAAATAAGATTAGAATTGTTCTAATTGATTTATTCACAACCGGTTTAATATGGAGAACCTAAAGGGTCGACCATAAAAGGAAGAATAATTATTTAAGAAGCTAATGACATAATCGTAATAATAAGTTAAGTATATTTAATTTAATCTATGTTGATATAATAAATTAAATAGCTTAATATTTATAATTTGATATTTTGAAAATATTAAATATAAATTTATAAGAAGAGTCTTATTATTATTATTACTATTATTATTATTTAATTCCTAAAGAAGTTTGGAAATTAATTAATAAAGGTACTCTCAAATATCCTAATAGGATTAGGAGGCAAATTAATTAAAAGAGTTTAATTAATTATCCTTAATAAGATTAGGGAGCTTAATTAATTAAAAAAATTTAATTAATTAAATAAAACCAAACACTTGGGTGGCTAACGTTGATCAAAGGAAGGAACCAAACCCGGTGGATTCAAGTTGAACGCGAAAAGGATTAGAGGTGAACTTGTACCTGAGGAAGCTCGAATCTTCAAGGGTATGATTCCTGTTCTTCATATCTTTTTGTTTAATTAATAATTATGCATAAATGATGATCCGGGTATATGGTTTGTAAAATTTTAAAATTTGATTTTTACACGTTTCCGCTTAAATGTGCAATTTGATTGTGTTCATGAATATTACAAACCTAACAGTGGCATCAGAGCCAAACTTTTATTCGAATTATTAATTATTTTAATTTGGTATGTATATTGATATGTGTTTAAAATAATTTATTTGGGCATAACTTTGTTGTATAAAATTTATTAAAAAAAACCGTAATTCGTTGATCCGTTCAAAAATCGTTCATGTTATTAGCAAATTCTGTTATGCTTCCTAATGAATCATGTAACGTTATATTTATTCTGGATTATTTGGTGGCCATGCATAGCGCGGATCACGGAGCAATTATTAACAATATCGGATACTAGGATAACAGGATATCTTTTATATATATATATAATATTTATATATAACGGTAATAGTACTTACCAGATAACTTTTCAAAAGTATTTTTATATATGATTGCTTATATATATATATATATATATATATATATTCTTAAAAATTTATAATTAAAATAAAATATTTATTTTAATTTTAAAATTAAATTTCATGCTAACTAATTAGAGTTGAAATTGGATTCCATGATAACTTTCATGTTTCCGTAAATAAAGGAGTTTATTTAGATATGAAATAAGATTTCATATTATTAAAAATAAAATAGTTTATGTGTGAGTAGGAAAGAGAATCCATATTTTCTTAAATAAAGGAGTTTATTTAGATATGAAATAAGATTTCATATTATTCAAAATAAAGGAGTTTATTTGTGAATAGAAAGAGAATCTGTGTTATCTTTAATAAAGGAATTTATTTTTTACTTGGAATTGGATTCCATGATTAATTAAAAGTAATGAGTTATTTTGATTAAAGATTTTGATTAAAATAAATAGTTTGTCTTATTCAAAATTGGATAAATTAAAATAAAAGGGTTTTATTTTGATTTAAATTTGAATTAAAATAAAGGAGTTTATTTTGATTCAAAATTGAATTTTATGCTAACAAAATTTGCCCATTAAATGATATCAATATATATATATATATATATATATATATATATATATATTGAATGTTTATTATTCATGAGATGAATGTTATTTATTGATGCATATGGTAATGTGTATGATAATAAATGGGATTTATTATGGACTATTGACCAATGTGATTGGGTTTTATTTTAGTTAGATGCATGAATGTATGAGTTTTATTAAATGGGGTCTGCGTACCTCGTCTTCTCTAATTTTTTCTTAATGTAAATTATATCTTCCTCCTATGTACTTCCCCTTGATTGTTGATCAAGGTTTCTATTTATTTTAAATAGTTTTGTAATAGGAATAGTTAGAATTATTTTGAAAAATTAGAGATCAAGGAGCAAGAAGCGCTTGAAGACCCGTTTGTAATTGAGCCTGGGTTTAAATATTATAGTTATATTTAAATATTAATTCTTGCACCCCTAGGGTTTGACCTTTTGGTTCACTTGGTGGCTCTAGTGAACCAAAGTAGAATAAAAGTCTATAATCAATCCGGGTAGAATATAGTATTCTATATGTGCATGCTAATACTATATATATATATATATATATATATATTATGCAAACATGCTTCGCATGTTAATTAATATGGCGTGTATTTTATATATATATATGTGCATGAGCTAAACAAGATGAGACAAATTAATAACAAACCCCTCAAATATTTTATATTAAGTTGTAACGTTCAAAGATATTTGGAATATCGAACGTCGCCTTCTAGCATGATAGAAACAATAGAGTATTGAATATTCAATATGAGTTTGTTGTGCACACACAAGGCAAGTATTAAATATTTAAGATGTTGTTTTTATTACATATGATATTTATAAGGAATTAAACATTACTGCTTTGTTGTGCACACACAAGGGCTGTAGTTTTCTCTTCACTTATATGGAAATGCTGGGTCTGACTTAACTTAAATTATTTTAGTTCGGATGTGCATACACTTGACCATTATGATTTAAGAGGCAAAATACAATGAGTTACATAGTTGATGTAATTGACAAGAGTTGTCTACCTATTTATTTATATATAGTTTGTTGTGCACACACAAGGCTATATACATTTGAAATGAGATCCTTATTCTCACTAGCATATCTTTAATTAGATATTGCCGAACTATATATATTAAGGGTAATATAGTTTGAAGAAATAGTGGGAGATACCAATTTAAAACAAAACCTAATTTATTTTGGTAATTAATAAAAAAATATATGCTAAAATGTTGTTAATTACAAATTCATTTACATAATTTTACAATGTCTAAAATTACTATCACTGTGTAGCATATTAGATGCTAAATTAATCGGATCAAATTAAACGGACTGGTTAAGGAATTTGAGAATAGTTCTCATGGCTGAAAAGCTATCTTATGTTCTTAATACGCCTATCTCTACAATGGTTGCAGACAATGCCTCTGAGGAAGAGATTGCTACTTTTAGAAAGTGCAAGATGATGCACAGTTAGCCTAAAGCATCATGCTCGCATCCATGAGTAACGAGCTTCAGCGTCAGCATGAAACTATGGATGCTCTTACTATATACCTGCACATCAAGTAGTTGATGGTGAGGAAAGTAGGACTGATAGATATCAGATATCTAAGGAGCCCTTCCGATCTAGAATAACCGATGACACTACAGTACAAATAAAAGTCCTTAACATAATCAATTCGTTTGATCAATTAGGACAACAGGTTTTGTCATAAATGGAGAGTTGAGCCAAGATTTGATCTTGCACTCACTTCCGGACTCCTTTCACAATTGTTGTGAATTTTTCATATGAAAAAGCTAGATATCAGCCTCGCTGATTTGCTTAACATTTTGAAAAATGTTAAGAGTCACTTTCCAACCACGAAAGACTATGTCTTACTGGTAGGGGCCAAAGAATCTTTTGAAAAGAAGAACGATTCAAAGAAGGTAAATAGAAAGGAAAAAATAAAGGATTATAAGAACAAAACTGATATGGATAGCAAAGGAGTTTGCTTCCACTGCAATAAGCCTGGACACTGGAAAGAAACTGCGAGAAGCATCTTACAAAGGCTAACCAAGATGCTTAGTGAAGTTTCGGTTACAAATATAAATTTGTTTATGATTTAAAATTAATTTTTCTTTAAGTCAATGTTCTACTTGGGTATTGGATACCAACTTTGGTTATCATAAATATAGATTTATGAAGGGACCAAGTAGAAGTAGAAAGCTAAACAAATATAAGTAATCCTATATGTAGGAAATGAAGCAAAGGTTGCTACATTAGCCATAGGAACTTATTGTTTAGCACTTCCTACGGAAAAATCTATTAAGTCAATAAGTTGTTATTATATTCCAGTTCTCGTTGGAAACATTATTTCCATTTTATTGTTAGACAATAAAATCTTTGGTATTATATTTAAGAACAATTGTTGTTCTATTTATAATAATAATGTTTTGTATAGAACTGGAATATTACTTAATGGATTTTGTATACTTGACTTATGTGAAAATAAGAAAAGTAGATGATCATTCAAAGAGTTGAATGTGTGTATTTACTGAAATACTAGTGTGAATTATTTGAAAGGTTCAAAGAATTCAAAAGTGAAACAAATTGGCCAAGTATTAGGATTCTTTGATCGGATTAAGGAATAAATACTTGTTCAATAAGTTTCTAGATCATCTCAAATGGTTTTCTCACAATGGACGCCTCCTGATATGCAATAATTGATTAATGTATTTGAAAGGAAAAATCGTACCTTGTTGAACATGGTACGGTCCATAATAATTGTACTAACATTCCAGCATCCTTCTGGTGTCAAGCCCTAAAAATAGCTGCATATATACGAAAAGGTAACCTCAAATTTTGGCCCCAAGACTCCATAAAAGTTATGGACAGGGAGGATTCTTAATCTTAAGTATGTTAAGATAAGGGGTTGTCCAACTTATGTGAAAAAGGTTTCAAAGGATAAGCTTGGACAAGATTTGACAAATGCAGATTTGTGGGACATCCTAAAGTAAGTTTAGGGTATATGTTCTATAATCCTACTTAGCAAAAGGTGTTTGTTGCGAAACACGCTACCTTCTAAGATAAAGGTGTTTATCATTGAAGGAGCTAGTGGGAGGATAATAGATCTTAAAGAGTTTAAGAACAACAAATCACTATAAGTCAAATAAGAGGAACTCAGTAGATGAATTTATCGCACCACAAACCGAATTGTAAATGCTGAATAAGACAGAGATACACGGAGGTATGGATTAATCATGGATGATGATGATGAGGTACACATCATAGAAGATGATGATCCAGTTACATACAATGAGGTAAGAGTTGTAGACACTCAAAGAAATGGATTGAAACAAGCTTCTCAAAATGGAACATTCGTTTTGATGAAACAAATCAAAAGAGATTGATTTTATCACAAATAAGAATGAACCTAGTGTGTACAAAAGGGTCAGTGGGAGCGTCGTGACATTCCTAGTACTATATGTTGATATACTACGGATAAGGAATGACATGCCAATGCTACAATCAGTAAAGATAAAGTTGTCTAAACATTCCTCCATGAATGATTTTGGAAGAGTATCTTAATTGGGGATAAAATCTATATAGATAGATTCAAGAGGATGCTCGACTTAACCCAAGGAACGTATATTCATTTGATGCTAAAGTCGTTTAGCATGGCAAACTCCAAGAGATGTCTCATGTTGATGAGCCATGGAGTGTATCTCTCTTAATAGTCCCCAAAGACTCCAAAAGGAGAGATCACATGAGTAACTATCATGTATGCAACAAAATGTACGAGACCTGATGTTGATCAGTCATATTCTAGAGAAGTTTACTATGAGTCAGTGAAAAATATCTTAAAGTACTTTATCAGCACTAAGGATGTGATCATATTTATGGTGGGTCTGAATTAAAACTAGAGGGTTTAACAGACTCAAGTTTTTCAGACAAACCAGGACGACAGAAAATCCACTTTAAGGTAAAGTGTTACCTTGAACGGTTGTGTAATGAAATTGGAAAGGTTCCAAATAGCAAAGAGTTGTTAGTTTAGTGATAAAGACAAAGTATATAACTATAAATGAAGCTACTAGTTGATTGTTTGGATGAAAAGTTTATTACAGAACTTGGAATAGTTCCTAAGTCTCATCTTGGATCTAAACATGTGTTGTGGCACTTTAATTTGATTATAAGAATCATTGAAAGCTGGGAAATCACTATAGAGATAGTGGACTCTCAAGAACAACATTACATATCCATTAGCTAAAGCTTATCCAACAATAGGATAATCTTCACTTAGAGAAGAAGGGTATGAGATACCATGGCGATTGGCTTTAGTGCAAGTGGGAGATTGAAAGTAGTATGCACACAAGCCAATCATGTTTGATGATAAATCATATACTTTATAACAATCTTATTCATTTATTAATAAAAAGTATTAATTTATTAAAGGCTTTTAATTATCTACATGATGTTGTTTTATAATATGTGATAAACCCATAGTTTTAAGAAATGTTTTTAGAATAATGATGATGATCATTCTAATGAGATCTAAATTCTTAAAAAGCTTAAAACTAAAATAGTTCCCAATCGTTGGATTACTAAATTGGGGATTAGTGAATCTAGATAGATTGGTACATACATTGCTTGCTCATTGGGTGAGGATGATTGATCTCAATATCATTTGTGTGGAGACACTAAAACAAGTATGCAGGTGCTTATTAGAGAATAAGTTCACTGAACGTGGCTCGCTAAGGAATACCTAATGGAGTTTTACTTGCCTATTAATAGGAATTCCTATAGTGATAGTAGTACAAGTTATCTTTGGACTTGAGATCATCATTGTATTTTGTGTATGATGAGTTATACTTTGACTTATTCCTTAAGACCCTTATGGTATATCAAAGGGTATGCTTGGGTATAATAAGTTATACATGGAGATAATGTATGATCAATAAAGAATCTACCACTTCTAGTAAAAGAAGAGAAATGTCCTATGTGATTCGATAAATGACAACCCAGTAGTCCTTGGCCAAGGCAGAATGAAATTAGAAAGGAGTTTTTAATTTACATTATTTGGTGTTGTGCATTTAAGGATCGAAATACATATAATTAAATAAACTAAGACTTGACAGTAATTCCATGTCTTATATTTATTTGGGACATTGTATGGTGGAAGGATTGAATTGTACGGTAACTATTTACTCAAAGGTTCTTTTATGATTAATGTTGAAATCTATATTATCTAAGTCTTTAATCGCTAGGGAGGCTTATCCCTATTGTAGAATAAATATTATTTATTTAAATAAATTATTCGTTTAATTTATTTATTTAAATAAGATTAGAATTGTTCTAATTGATTTATTCACAACCTATTTAATATGGAGAACCTAAATGGTCACACCATAAAAGGAAGAATAATTATTTAAGAAGTTAATGACATAATTATAATAATAAGTTAAGTATATTTAATTTAATCTATGGTGATAGAATAAATTAAATAGCTTAATATTATTATTTAATATTTTGAAAATATTAAATATAAGTTAATAAGAGGAGTCATATTTTTATTATTACAATTATTATTATTTAATTCCTAAAGAAGTTTGGGAATTAATTAATAAAGGTACTCTCAAATATCCTAATAGAATTAGGAGGCAAATTAATTAAAAGAGTTTAATTAATTATCCCTAATAAGATTAGGGAGCTTAATTAATTAAAAAAATTTAATTAATTAAATAAAACCTAATTCCTTAATTGTTAAGGAGGGTTGCCTACATCTATAAATAAGAGGAGTCTTATTATGGGTGAGGTGGTTGACACTTTCACAAAACACGTGAATACATAATTTCAATAGTTGGGAGATTACACCCTTTTCTATGAGAGGTAGAAAAATTAGAATTTTGTCAAATACCCATCTTCTTGAATCTTTCTTCTTTCTTGGTGGATCACCTCTAGAGGCCAAACACTTGGGTGGCTAACGTTGATCAAAGAAAAGAACCAAACCCGGTGGATTCAAGTTGAACGCAAAAAGGATTGGAGGTGAACTTGTACCTGAGGAAGCTCGAATCTTCAAGGGTATGATTCTTGTTCTTCATATCTTTTCGTTTAATTAATAATTGTTCATAAAGGATGATCCGGATATATGATTTGTAAAATTTTAAACTCTGATTTTTACACGTTTCTGCTTATATGTGCAATTTGACTGCTTTCATGAATATTACAAACCTAACACTATAAACTATAGTATAAATTATTTATTAAAAATGGAGTTTTAAATGGGTTTACCAAACAGGGCTTAAAAATATTAAGTCTTTATTTTAATTAGTTTTATCCAAACAAAGGCTTATGGCTTTAGAATTTAAATAAAAATAAAATAAATATATATTAAATATTTTATAATTGATACAAAATTATTATATTTAATAGTACGTCAGTTTTAGACATTTAGTTTTTTGTGCGTTTGTTTTATTTTTACGTAAAGGTTTGGTCTAAGCATGAGAAAAAAGAGAAAGGAGTTTGCAAACAAAAGTAGAGAGAAAGGAGAGAAAGAAAAGAGAAAAATTTTGAGTTTGAAGGAAGAAGATTGAGGAAGCAAGACTAAGCATTCTTGTGGATTAACCAAACAATTGAAGGTATAATTTCCAAAATCTTAATATTACGTAAATGAGAGTTCTATGTTCTTGAATTTCAAAATCTCTATGAATTCAAATTTGAGAATTGTTGATATACAAAGTGATTGATTGTGTTTATTAGTAAATTGTGATGTTATAACTAGCATCTAGATAAGAATTTAGTATACTAATTACGTTCAAAAAGAAAGAAATCGTTTACAGTGCATGTGTGTATGTATATGGCTTGTGAAAGTCCAAAATTTATAATTTATTTGTGAACTAGACTGTAAATTGAGCCTTGAATATGTTAATTCTATAAGAAACGAAGAGAACACAATTTGAATAAATTAATTTGGTGTATATTGAGACCTCAGTGTTAATTTTTGTCAAGGATGTCAAAAATGGAGTTTTTGTAAAAAACTTGGAATTTAAAGGATTTAAATTGTTTGTAATTGTTGTTTAATTGTTCCAAATTAGTATTTATGTGATGGGTAATGTTTATATGAAAGTTATATCATTTGGGTATGTATAATTTGTTGTTTAATAGATGAAATTTGTGATGGTTGAATTTGAATAGAAACCTTTATCTGCGTAGTTTACAATCACACCACTAGCAAGCATATTACCGGTTGATGGCAAAAGCGAGCAAGGCAATGTGCGTATTTGAATCCTGTGGTTAAAAATGGCGCAGCAATTGTGTGTAATACCTGAGAGACCAGAGGCGATTATACTGCTTGGATATCTGCGGAATTATAAAACCCATTATAACCAAGTCTAATGAAATGTTAATGTAATGAACATGTAATAAAGATGCTGCAACAAATTTGTATCATGTAGGTGGTAATTCAAAAGTTATAAAAGTTAGTAAGTTGTGAAAACTTTACGTTGTGATTTATTGAACACGAGAGTTGGTAACTAAGTGTTGAAATTCTAAGACTTGTGATTCTGAAGTGTATATAGTACTAGTGATTCGAAGCTTGTACTAAAGTAACGAGTTTAACTAAATTGAGATTTAATTTGGAAAGTAGATGTTAGTGTATCTAATAGATGTTGTGATTCTAATAATATGTGTAGGTGAACGTGAGTTGTACTTTATAGCTTACGCACGAGGCAAGTTCTTTATCCCTAAACTTCATTTGAGCAAATTTTTGAATTCCAATCTTTGTTTGAGTTACCTTAACTTGTTTATAATTTCTAACTTGTCTTTAATTAAGCATGTTTTCCTAGTTTTATTCTCTTTATAAAGAATGCAAATCTCTAAATGAGTTGTCCTGTCTCATTTACTTTATATCATTTCTAACTTTTATTGTTATATTGAGCAAGTTTCGTTCTCAGCTTGTTATTCATTAATGCATGTTCAATAACTCAATTCTCTTATTTGACAAGATTACAACCTTAGCTTAATATTATTCAAGCAAGGTTTATTGTATTACACAATGCTTATGCTTTCTAGTTTATTTCTAAGCCTGACTTTGATATATAGTTGGTTCACCTATAATTCCTAATTGTTCCATATTATGTTGTTATTGATTATTCAAAATGATATTGAACTTTGTAGATTCAACTAATCCCTTAATTGATGATCGTTAAACTCTAAATTACCCTTGAAGCTTATCCAAACAAAACTTTCTTTTGTGCGGACTTGTACTCTAAAACTGAGAAGAACGACCTTATTATAGGGGAATTATTTTACGCAATGCGTTTAGATGTTTGTGCACAATACATGGTACGAAGGGCTGATCACCCTAAGTACGGGGAGTCCCTATAGTATGACTGTTTAGGTTTAAGTTGAAAGATTACTTATAACCTTGGACATAGTTCATGGTCTTGTGACCCTCAGATATATTTCATATTTTGATCTATGATCTTGTTTATCATTAATAGAGTATTATTCAATTTTGTTGAGCCTATTCATTAGCGATTATTATGCTGTTGTTATTCATTGCTATTCCAAGTGAGCATTTGTTTTGCCCACTCTTGCATAAATATAATCATTGCAGCTAAAGTTGAGAAGGTCGACGAACCTACCACTAGCAAAGAGAAAGGAAAAATGAACAAGTGATGAAGACTTGTAATTTATTGGCTTTTATGATGATAGACTTTATCTTAAATGATGTGATGTAATTAATTTAATTTCTCACACTTGATGTATGTTAAATGTTAGATAACCTGGGAGACTTATTGATTTAATTATGTAACCCATTTTATGGTTAGATTTATTACTTAATTTTATTATATTTGGGAAGTTAGATATGAATGAATGGAAAGTGAACACCAAGTCTTGTGGGAATGAATTACCTAGATTTGGGGGTGTCACAGGTTGGTATCAGAGCCTTAGGTTATGAACCTTAGGTGGGGGAAAAGCCTTAGGATGTAACCTTATAGGAGTTTGAAAAGATAGTGATGAAACTCTTATTGAGTTTTAAGAAAGAAATGATAAAATACTTTATGTGCTTATATGGTTGTAACATATGTGCTCATGAGTGTTGAATAGTGATGATTAATAATTAAAACTTAAAATTTTGTTGTTAGGATGGCTAATGTAGAAGATTCCAGTCAGGATAGGGAGGAAGGACCCCAGATGCCTAGAGAGGAGGAGCCTCGAGATATTCAGGTGGTTTGAGAACAACTACTGCCATGGGAGTCATCTCTGTTGGTCACAGTAGTTAAGCAGGAGGGTTTACCTGATGAGAATGATGAGGTATAGACGGACGAGGAAGACTCCGTGGAGTTGCCATAGTCGGATGAGAATGATGGGGAGGAAGAGTTTCCACCAAACTCTATCATCCCGTATGCCAGATGATATATCTGACTGATGTGAAGTATACGACCGCAATGTGGAGCTTCAGGATAAAGTCGAGGAGTTGGAAGAGATAGTATCTGGTGAATGTCGATCTTCAATTCAAATGGCATGCTAAAAGGGCGACAAGATCCGGGTGATCTAGATGAAAGAAGTCCACGGGCAATGTTGAATGGAAGCTTATTCATACTAAAGGAGAGAACGAGCAAAGAAGATCAATATGGAGGAGATGAATAGTGTTTTCAACACCGTGATCAACCGAGCTCAAGACCGAGTCGTGTATTATCCAATTCAGTTCGAGACGCTGCCATAGTATATGTTAGATCGTCGAACAATGTTCCGTATTATGGAAGAGGATCATCGTAAGGCTATGCAACATTTTAGTAGGTCGTCGTAAGGAATGTAACTGTTATGTGAGTAATTAATAAATAAGATGTAAATCCTGGGTATTATATAACCAATGGGATATGATGAAAATGTTGTCCTGAAACTTTTATAGTTCAGGAAAGTGATGTAGATAGCAGGGATGCTATCATTATTATGTTTTAAAAGAAGATGAATAAATAAAAGTTAGTATTTATTCAAGATATTATGTGTTATGTGATGATTTTGTGATGTACAAGTTAAGTAGATATTACTTAGAATATTGAATAATAATCTAATGAGCGTATTTTAACAGAAAATGCCTCTAAGACGTCAACCACGACAAATGACCCCTGAGGGATCTACTAATAACAACAATGCTGAGGCTAACCTAGTTCAGCAATTAGTGACGCTATTGATGGGAGCACTACAGAATCAGCCACAGAATCAAGCTGCGACCTTTAAGGACTTCAAGGCGATTGGGCCACCAGAATTTTGTGGGACCATGAATCCGGTAGAAGCACAGACCTGGGTCATGGAGATAGAGAAAGTTTTTGACGTTGCTAGAGTAGGTAAGAATCAGAAGACTGCTTTTGCAACATTTATGAAGAAAGTGGAGGCTAGCTATTGGTGGCAAGCCAATAAAACTCGCGGAGGTCAGGGAGTAATGACTTAGGATAGGTTCAAGGAAATATTTCTTGAGACCTATTTCCCATAGAGTTCAAAAAATCAGATGGAGGTGCAGTTTTTAGAACTGAAGCAGGGCACAATGACGGTGTCGGAGTATGCTGCAAGGTTCAACGAGTTGGCGAGATTTGCGCCATATCAAGTTAACACAGATGAGCATAAGGCTAGGAGGTTTGAACAGGGACTGAAGCCCTAGTTGTACAACAAAGTCTCCATGTTTCAGCTGAAGACATTTACAACAGTGCTGGAAAAGGAGATTATCACTGGGGTGGAGGTGAGGCTGTGATAAAGTATAATCAAGAACAAAGAAAGAAGAAGAGTGAGGGCGAAGCAAAGAATGGTAGTGGTACTGGTGGAAATGGTAGTAATAACCTGAAAAGAAAGTGGAACACAAATGTGGGTGCTGGAAACGAGCAAGGTAACTAGCAGAAAAAGAAGTTTGAAGTGTGCGCTACATGCAAAAAGTATCACACTGGCATATGCTTAAGGGGGAAACGAGTATGCTTTAACTGTGGCCATGAGGGTCACATTGCCCCAAATTGCCATCAACCCAAGAAGAATTCTTGCTACACCTGCGGGTCAAAGGATCATTTTGCTCGCGAGTGTCCTAAGAAGAAGTCTGGTGAGCAAACAACATACAAGGGAGGTAGCAGTGGAAGTACATTGACTATTGCTGGACCAACATCATCGAAAAAACCGACAACCAGGACCTTCAACATAACAATGCAAGATGAGGTGCAATCAAAAGATGTTGTGTCAGGTATTATCCCAATCAATGATATAAATGCATATTTATTATTTGATTCGGGTGCTACTTGCTCGTTTATATCTGATGAATTTGCTAAGAATTTAGAATTACCTAGTGAGGAATTGAATTTCCCTTTAAACTTAGAAATTACGAATAGGGAGGTGATTCATGTTAAGTTCGTATACAAGAATTGTAAGGTAAATATTAAGGGGAATGTTATGACAATGGATTTAATCTCAATAAAACTTGGAGAGTTTGATGTTATATTGGGAATGGATTGGTTATTCAATTATGGAGCGATAATTGATTGCCAAAAGAAATGTGTAAACCTTATAACTTCGTCGAAGGTAGTTTTCTATGGTAGCATATTGCCTAGACAAGCGACATGTCTAACGATTATGCAATCCAAGAAATTATTGAGTCAAGGCTGTGTAGGATACTTAGCTTACATAGTCGATACTCATAAGAAGAAGGGTGTGAAACTGGAGGAGATACCAGTGGTTAGGGATTTTGGACGTATTTTCAGAAGATTTACCAGGACTTTCGCCTAAGAGAGAGATCGAGCTCGTTATTGATTTAGCGCCAAGAACTGCTCCAATATCGAAGGCCCCGTATAGAATGGCTCCGATAGAAATGAAGGAGCTGATGGTACAACTACATGAATGGCTAGACAAGAAATATATTCAGCCGAGTGTATCGTCGTGGGGAGCGCCAGTGTTATTCGTGAAGAAGAAGGATGGGTCAATGCATCTTTGCATTTATTATAGGGAATTAAACAAAGTCACTATTAAGAATAAATATTTGTTGTCAAGAATAGATGACTTGTTTGATCAATTGAAGGGTACTAGCTACTTCTCGAAAATAGATTTGAGAAGTGGGTATCACCAATTGAAAATGAGGAATGAGGATGTACCAAAGACGGCATTCAGAACTCGGTGTGGACATTACGAGTTTTTGGTAATGTCTTTTGGTTTATCCAATGCCCCTGCAGCATTCATGGATTTGATGAACATGGTATTTAAACCAATTTTAGATAAGTTTGTGGTGGTTTTCATTGATCATATTATGGTGTACTCTAAGTCTCGAGAGGAACACGTGGAACATTTACGTTTGACGTTGGAGATGCTAAGAAAGGAATAGTTGTACGCAAAATTCTCTAAGTTTAAATTTTGGCTAGAACGTGTTCAATTTTTGGGACATGTGATTGATAAAGATGGGATTTCAGTTGATCCATCAAAAGTTGAAGCTGTGATAAATTGGGAACAACCAAGGACTCCATCAGAGGTAAGGAGTTTCTTGGGACTGGCAGGCTATTATAGACGGTTTATTCAGGACTTTTCCAAGATTCCAACTCCATTAACAAATTTGACTAGGAAAGCTGTAAAATTTGTCGAAACGGAGAAGTGCGAAGAGAGTTTTAGGGAATTAAAGAAAAGGCTTAGCGTGACCCTTGTGTTGTCATTACCAGATAATACAGGAAACTTTGTGGTATATAGTGATGCCTCACATAAAGGATTAGGTTGTGTCCTTATGCAGAACAACAAAGTCATTGCATATGCATCAAGGCAATTAAAGGATTACGAGAAAATGTATCCGACTCATGATTTAGAGTTGGTTGCGGTGGTATTCGCTCTGAAGATATGGAGACACTATCTCTATGGAGAGAAATGTGTGATCTACATAGACCATAAGAGTCTGGAGATGGTTGGAATTAATAAAAGATTATGATTGTGAGATCTTTTATCATCCGGGCAAATCAAATGTGATGGCAGATGCTTTGAGCAGGAAAGGTCGGGAAAAGTTAATGTTGTTAACTAACCAGGAGGAGTTTATTTCAGCAATGGTAAGATTAGAGTTAAAAATAAAATTTCCAAAAGAATCTGATGAAAGATTATTCTAGATAGAAGTTAATCCAATTTTGGTGGTGAAGGTAAAGAATATTCAACTACATGATGAAGAATACAGAAAAATAAAGGAAAGTATGGTAGAGGGTAGTGAGGTGATGTACAAGGTTGATACCGAAGGAGTGCTAAGATTCGAGGGACGAATATGAGTTCCAGCAGTATCAGATATTAAAGAAGAAATCTTAACAGAAGCTCATAACTAAAGATATTCAATCCATCTAGGAATTAAAAAAAAATGTATCAAGATTTGCGGTGACATTTTTGGTGGCCAAATATGAAAAGAGATGTTGCAGAATGTGTTGCGAAATGCATGACATGTCAGAGAGTAAAAGCTGAGCATCAGAGACCAAGCGGATTACTTCAACCATTAGAAATTCTGGAATGGAAGTGGGAGCATATCACAATGGATTTTGTGGTAGGTCTTCCAACTATTTAAAAAGGATACGATGCAATTTGGGTGATAGTGGACAGGCTGACAAAATTAGCACACTTTTTGCCAATAAAGATTAGATTAAATCTTGATCAGCTGGCAAAATTGTACGTCAAGGAGATTTTTTCGAGACATGGAGTTCCAGTGTCAATTGTGTCAGACAGAGATCTGAGATTCACATCAAACTTTTGGAAGAGACTACAAGAATTCATGGGAACACAACTGAGAATGAGTACGACATACCATCTGCAAACCGATGGTCAAAGCGAATGAACAATACAAACATTAGAAGATATGCTTACAGCATGCATCACAGATTTTAAAGGGAACTGAGATGATCATCTACCATTGGCAGAATTTGCCTACAACAATAGTTACCATGTAAGCATTGGCATGCCGCCATACGAAGCATTATACGATAGGAAATGCAGAACTCCACTGTGCTGGGATGAAGTTGGTGAACGTCAATTGTTAGGACCAGAACTGGTACAGTAGACCGCTGAAGTTATCAAACTCATCAGAGCAAGACTGGTAGTTGCTCAAGACAGACAGAAGAAGTATGTTGATCAACACAGACAAGATCGCGAATTTGATGTAGGAAATTTTATTTTTCTAAAAGTTTCTCCTTGGAAGGGAAAGATTCATATCGAAAAGAAAGGAAAGCTAAGCCCATGGTTTATTGGACCCTTCGAGGTACTGCAAAGAGTGGGAGAAGTAGCATACGAGGTAGCTTTACCTCCAAAATTAGAACATGTGCATAATGTTTTTCATGTGTCGGTGCTGCGACCGTATAAACTCGATTACAAACATGTGATCGAATATGAACTGTTATAGTTCAAAAAGGATTTATCTTGTGAGTAGGTTCCTATCTAGATAGTTGACAAGAAAGAACAAGTGCTCAGGAATAAGGTGATACCTTTTGTGAAGGTGATATGGAGGAACCACAATGTCGAATAGGCTACGTGGGAACTCGAAGACTTAATGATGAAGAACTACACTGAGTTATTTGTTTAGTCTGTCTCTTCGATTCTAGGGACAGAATCCTTGTAAGGAGGGAAAAATGTGACGAATGAATTGTTTGAGTTGTGATTCCAGGGACAAAATCATTGTAAGGAGGGAATGATGTAACAATCCAGAATTTTATTTATAATTTTAAATATTTATTAAATTAAATAAATACTGTTTTATTGATGTGGTTGTTGTTAGTAGATATTGGTTAGATTATTTATTAGTAAGTAAATAATTCATGAGTTATAGAAATTAATTTAATTAATATAAAAAGAATGGTGAATTAAATTTATGAGAAAATACTCTAATTTAATTTAATAATTAGAGAGTTGTCATAAAGTAGTTTTAACTTAGTAATTAAAGTGATATGTTAATTTATTAAATAAAATTATAACGAAATTATAATTTTGTGGTAATTGGTTAAGTGGAGAATTTATTTAATAGGTTGTAATTATTTTTTTTATTTAATTAATATTGGATATGGAAATCTAAATAAATAATGTGGGACCATAAACTATAGTATAAATGATTTATTAAAATAAATTAAAGGAATTTTAAATGGGTTTACCAAACAAGGCTTAAAAATATTATGTCTTTATTTTAATTAGTTTTATTCAAACAAAGCCTTATGACTTTTGAATTTAAATAAAAATAAAAATAAAATAAAATAAATATAAATTAAATATTTTATAACTGATACATAATTATTATATTTAATAGTATGTCAGTTTTAGACGTTTAGTTTTTGTGCGTTTGTTTTATTTTTACGTAAAGGTTTGGCCTAAGCCTGAGAAAAGAGAGAAGGGAGTTTACAAAGAAAAATAGAGATAAAGAAGAGAAAGAAAAGAGAGAAATTTTGAGTTTTAAGGAAGAAGATTAAGGAAACAAGACTAAGCATTCTTGTGGATTAACCAAATAATTGAAGGTATAATTTCCAAAATCTTAATATTACGTATATGAGAGTTCTATGTTCTTGAATTTCAAAATCTCTTTGAATTCAAATTTGATGAATAGTTGATATACAAAGTGACTGATTGTGTTTATTAGTAAATTGTGATGTTATAACTAGCATCTAGATAAGAATTTAGTATACTAATTACGTTCAAAAAGAAAGAAATCGTTACAGTGCATGTGTGTATGTATATGGCTTGTGAAAGTCCAAAATTGATAATTTATTTGTGAACTAGACTGTAAAATGAGCCTTGAATATGTTAATTCAGTAAGAAACGAAGAGAACACAATTTGAATGAGTTAATTTGGTGTAGTATTGAGACCTCGGTGTTAATTTTTGTCAAGGATGCAATAACCCAATATTTTTGATATAAATAAGAAATTTTGCATATAATTTTTTTTATTTAAAAGAAAGGTAGGAATATGTGTAAGGTAAAGTGTATGTATATATGTGTGATAAATAAAAACTTATTTATTACATGAATAATTACAAATAAATTTTAAAAGGAAATGTTGATCATTATAAATTATATTTTTATAATAAATTAATTTTGTAATAAAATATTTTATTAATTATTTTCTATGAAAATATGAATATTGTATTATTTAAATAAAATATGAAATGATTAGTAGAATTATTATAATAACTATTTTATTATATGAACTTATTCGGAGTAGTTAAGTTAATCATTTTAACTTCATTAATAATGGTATATATGAAAGTTATGTCGGATAGGGATTCAAAACCCTAATTCTGGATTTTGAATGAGGGATGAAAATAATAATATTCTATTAATTATATTTCAGTGCTATAAATATGTACTGTATGTGTAGACTGATAATGGTTGGTCAATTATGATGTAACAGTAGAAAACCCTAATATCAAACTGATAAACCTTAGTTCAAAAGTCAAATACGACTTTAAGAATTGTTAAGTCATTATGTAACGTGATTACTGACCGGTATTATAGAATATAACCCTAATTAGGGAAAACCCTAATTATTAAAAACTCTAATTGCTAAAATAAAAACCTTAATTGTGAAATTATAAAGCTTAAAGTTAATTAGTACACCTAAACCTAATTTACAAGTCCTAAGTGACTAGGAAACCTAATTTAATTAGGGAACCTTAATTTACATTTTTAGAAACTAAAATTTTCATTTTAAACCTAATTACAAAATCATAGAAAATGAAATTATAAAACCTTAGGGTTAAACCCTAAGGGTCAAACCCTAAGGGTTGGGACAAATGTCTAGAAAGCTATTTGTCGACGTCAGGATTTTTAAGTGTTACTTGTCTTTTGGTGTTCTCAAATTAATGTGAGATTTGTTTGAAAAAATAAGTAAAAAAGGTCCGACGTGTATAATGTCGACGATTGACTTTAAGAGTCGCCAGTTGGTGTATTTAACTGGTTTCACCAACGCAACCGAAAAGGTTTGCACATTAACCTAGTGATTTGACACTGCCAAACGGGTCTGTGAAACCGAGATTCATTTTGGGTCCGGGGGCTTGATTATGCGGAGGGAAGGTGTTAGGCACCCCCCGAAATCTGTGTTACCACGATGACCGCCACTTTTCAAAGAATTTGTTATATGAATGTGTATGTGTGTGTGTGGATCAATGTGCAATTATTTGAAAGTAGTGTGAGGCCTCGTTCGCACCTATATACAACAGTTTGAATTTTATTTGGAAAATCCAATTTTAACCACAAGATAGCAATGAAGTTTTTTTGTAAAAGAGGTTTTTCAAACCCTGTGCTCAATAGGAATTGAGACCTTTTCATACTTCCATTTTATTATTAAATGTCCAGCTTGTTTGCTTTTATTTTTGAGATGCGAAGCATTCTTGAGAAAATAATTTATAGCAATGCCGAACTCCTGACGGGCATGATAGCCATCCAAGGAAACTCAAACACTATAAAATAATGTACAAGCTGCTTAGCCAGAAAATGTCCATCATGGGAATCGAATCTAGATTCAGTAGACTGAATTTGTGATCACATGATTCCTAGGCTTACATGATATTGCAATTTATATGGAAAGCAGTAAGCAGTTATATATATAAAAGCTGTAAATATATATATAGAGACATGATCAGCCACCACGAAGAAATTCCATGGGGGAACAGAAATGTAATATATAAAAGCGGTATATATATATATATATATATATAAACATGATCAATCGCCACGAAGTAAACTACAAAGCGGGATTTAATGTAAATAAAGTCAGAAAGCGATCAACCGCCACTGAAGTAAACTCTGTGCGACGAGAATGTAAATAAATAAAAAGGTCAAAAGTAAACTCCAGTGCCCCGATGTGAAAAATGTAAATATATATATGTAAAAGCAGTAAATGCACCAGATGTAAATCCGGGCTCATGGGATATGTCCGACAGCAATTATATATATGTATATATATATAAAAGCGAATAAATGCGCCGGATGTAAATCCGGGCTCATCGGATATGTCCGACAGCAATTATATATATATATATATATATATATATAAGTGAATAAATGCACCGGATGTAAAATTCAGGCTCATCAGATATGTCTGACAATAATTATATATATATATATATAAGCAATTAAACGCACCGAATGTAAAATCCAGGCTCATCAGACAGAGTCTGACCATAGTTCATATATATAAGTATATATATACAAAAGCAAATAAACGCTCGCATCAAGTCTAGGCTCAATCGAGGCATAACTCGGTAATGTTAGTCTGTATAAAAATATATACATATATATAAGTATATATATACAGACAGAAATGAAAATCACGGACCGAAGTTCGGGCAAACACACTCATACGACTCTCAACGTGTACAACAGTGTGTGCCAAGATGAAAAGAAAGGCTTTATAGAATATAAGAAGGCTTACAGTAGGCTACCAATGTAGACTTCTATGACTCTATATTGATAAACACTCAGCTCCCGCCGAATAAAAATATAGCTATATGTGAGCTAACAGATGTTTAAAATGAGAAAACACTCAATATGGGTGTGTACAGAGCAAAATGGACAGGGCTCCCTCGCTATTTTCTCTTTCAAATGGCTAGCCCAAGCCTTGTATATATAAATGGATTGTCGCAGGTCAACCTACGGCAGCCTCTGGTACACCTGCGGCTGGTCAAGGTGTATTTGGGCCTCGCGGGTATCGTCTCTCGAAGTACGTGCACTCGTGTACTGTAATGTCCGCTCGAACTTGAAGAACTTCAATCCGAGCATCCAAAAGAAGTATATCTGTAATTCTTTGGATCTCTTGTGTCGAGAGTTACACAATGACATGGGATTTTCCCTTTTTGATTCCAGGAAGATAGGTCCATGACCGAAATAGCATTCGTAGGTTTCCGTCAGGCAATTGGGTGAGCTTTTACGCGTAGTTTGCGTTCCGAGGCAATTCGGTGAGTTTTTTCGCG
The DNA here is from genome assembly GCA_020205615.1 of Panax quinquefolius. Classification (NCBI taxonomy): domain Eukaryota; kingdom Viridiplantae; phylum Streptophyta; class Magnoliopsida; order Apiales; family Araliaceae; genus Panax; species Panax quinquefolius. The sequence goes on along the minus strand of CM035153.1, from coordinate 94,132,184 downwards.
TAGTTTGCGCTCTGAAGTTAAGAGATGAGTCTTGTGGGACTTCTTTTGAAGTAATTTGGGTTGAAATGAGTGTATTTGGTTTGAAGTGAAGTTGAGTTGTCAAAATGATAATTTTGCCCCTCCCGGGGTTATCTCTGATTTTTGTACAATTGTAGCGGGTTTTTCCCAGGGTTATCTCTGAGATGGCCATGTTGTTGACTCTGAATGTCCTCAGGGTTATCCCTGAGGTTGGGTTGACCTCCCGGGGTTGACTCTCGGTTTTGCACTTGATCCCTCGGGGTTATCTCCAGGGTTGGAACTGATTTTCCCGGGGTTATCTCCGGGTTTAGAAACAGATTTCCCAGGGTTATCTCCGAGGTTGGAAATTTGATCTCCCGGGTCTATTTCCAGGGTTGAAATTGATGTTGTGGTCCTCAAGGGTTATCTTTGGAATGTGAAAAAGACGTTTTTGCCCTCTTGTATAGTTAGTAACAGGAAAAGAAAATTTGGAGTGTCTATAGATGCTCCTCTTTATCATGTTCGTGCAATGTAATGGAATGGACATGATAAAGATTAGTAGACACTTGAAACATGAAAAGGTATTTTTAATGATGCAAATCGCAATGTAGTGAATGTGATGATGAATGTTAAAATGTTTTCGCAGATCGCACATCGCATTTCGCACTTCGTATTTCACTTTTTGCATTTGGCCAATCGCACTTCGTAAATCGCACATCGCATTTCGCATATCGTAGATCGCAAATCGCAATGTAATGAATGTTTTGATGCATGTTTAAAATGTTTTCGCAAATCGCTTTACCTTTATCGAGGATTACTGATGCCTATACTGGTGTTGACTACAACTATTTGGCTATTTGTCGGTATCGCTAATGCCTGTTTGATGAAGAGAAATTTAGATATCGCCGATGCATACGCTGGTAGTTTAAAATGATGTCTACCCTGATGGTAATTTGATAACAGATCCTACCTTGCTGGTAGTTGAATATGCTGACATCGCCCAACTGTTTTGGTTCCCACTCGGACGGTGGTATACAAAGCTTTCATTGCTGAACTGTCTTGATGTTACACTAAATTGATGTCAATGGTTTTGAATATTGGATCTCCTGATACCTTCGCTGAAGTAATATTCAAAGGTTTGCTTCGCTAGACTCTGCCTGATTTTATGATGGATAGAAATGCACGTTGATGTAACACCTCACCCTTTTGAGGTGATTTGTAGTTTCCTTTTGCTGTTGAGTGCTTATGCCCCATTTCCTTGAACATTTGACTCGCAACCCAGCTGAACTGATGATCTAAATGCCGCTGATATCTCTGGGGGGGGGGTGTCGTCTGTACTTTTGCTGTCGAACTTTAAACTTTAGTGTAGATGCCTCAGCTTATGAGGATTTGGCGCAAATTGATGGTATAGATTTCATTCGCCAGACCCTTTGTCATTGGGCTTCTGCTCTTAAGTTAAGAACTTTGTTGAGAATTTTCCCCTTCGTCTGTAGGGGCAAGCTAGTGTTGCCATGATTTCTTTCAAGAGTTTTCCTTCTTTTTGATGAGAGGTTTGATCCCGCTTTAAAATCCTTTGCTTTTCCTGGAATCAAAAAATGCCCCAGTCCTTTCGCATACTGATGTCGGGAATTCATATGAGAAACTCTCTTTGTTGATGAAGTCACAAGTGATTAATATTCGAATCGCTAATGAGCTAATGTGAGGGAAGCTTTGATGATGATGGACCATGTTGATGGTGTTGACTGGGGAATTTTCCTCTTTAGGATGTTTGAGAAATGCCCCAGTGTTGAGTTTTCGCTGTTTCTGAGATTGCCCAAGTCTTGTTGTAGTGGTCACAATATCAGGTTGTCGTCGATTTTGAAATTGACCCAGCCTTGCTTGTTGTTTGGGATAGTCGCTTTGACAGATTGGCTAATAAGATGTTGAGATCGTAAGAGACTTTTTCCTCTGTACTAGATGGTGAACAAGTATAGAACTTGAGTTTTGATGACTTCAGTCATTATTCCTGACTTGTCATTTCAATTGGTCTTGATTTTCTTCTGATTTGATGAAGACCAATGATTAAGTGTGTCGAATCTTTGAAGGTCCTTGCTACTGGTTGTCTTGACATATCGTTGTTGTTAGGTTTGTAATATTCATGAACGCAATCAAATTGCAAAAATAAGCGGAAACGTGGAAAAATCAAAGTTTAAAAATTTTACAAACCATATACCCGGATCACCCTTTATGCACAATTATTAATTAAACGAAAAAGATGAATAAGAAACATACCCTTGAAGATCCGAGCTTCCTCAGGTACAAGTTCACCTCCAATCCTTTTCGCGTTCAACTTAAATCCACCGGGTTTGGTTCCTTCCTTTGATCAACGTTAGCCACCCAAGTGTTTGGCCTCTAGAGGTGATCCACCAAGGAAGAAGAAGGATTCAAGAAGATGGGTGGTTGGCTAAACCCTAGTTTTTCTATCTCTATAGAAAAGGAGCGTACTCTCCAACCATTGGAATTATATCGTCATATTAATATCTGATATAAGACTCCTCTTATAAAGATATCAAGTAACCCTATTAAAATAAGGTATTATTTAATTAAACCCTTTTTAATTAAAGGGGCTCCCTAATCTTATTAGGGATAATTAATTAAACTCCTTTAACTAATTTTCCTTCCTAATCCAATTAGGAATAAATGAGAGTACTTATATTAAATTAATTTCTAAACTCTTTTAGAAATTAAAATAATAATAATAATTGTAATAATATCAATAAGACTCCTCTTATTAATTTATATTTAATATCAATAATAATTGTACTCCTCTTGTACTACTATCACTACAGGAATTCCTATTGACAGGCAAGTAAAACTCCATTAGGTATTCCTTAGCGAGCCACGTTCAGTGAACTTATTCTCTAATAAGCACCTAAATACTTGCTTTAGTGTCTCCACACAAATGATCATGAGATCAATCATCCTCATCCAATGAGCAAGCAACGTATGTACCAATCTATCTGGATTCACTAATCCCCAATTTAGTAATCCAATGATTGGGAACTATTTTAGTTTTAAGCTTTCTAAGAATTTAGATCTCGTTAGAATGATCATCATCATTATTCTAAAAGCATTGATTAAAACTATGGGTTTATCACATATTATAAAACAGCATCATGTAGATATTTAAAAGCCTTTAATAAATTAATACTTTTTATTAATAAATGAATAAGATTGTTACAAAGTATATGCTTTATCATCAAACATGATTGGCTTGTGTGCATACTACTTTCAATCTCCCACTTGCACTAAAGCCAATCGTCATGGTATCTCATACTCTTCTTCTCTAAGTGACGATTATCCTGGCATTGGATAAGCTTTAGTTAATGGATATGTAATGTTGTTCATGAGAGTCCACTATCTCTATAGTGATTTCCCATCTTTCAATGATTCTAATAATCAAATGAAAGTGCCACAACACATGTTTAGATCCAAGATGAGACTTAGGAACTATTCCTAGTTTTGTAATGAACTTTTAATCCAAACAATCAACTTGCGACTTCATTTATAGCTATATACTTTGTCTTTATCACTAAACCAAAGAACTCTTTCTTTGTTTGGAACCTTTCCAATTCAACTGCACCAATGTTCTCAAGGTAACGCTTTAACTTAAAGTGGATTTTTACATCGTCTTGGTGCATCTGAAAAAACTTGAGTCTGCATTAAGCCCTCTATTTTTAATTAAGACCCACCATGAATATGATCACATCCTTAGTGCTTGGTTAAGCACTTTAAGATGTTTTTCACTATCTTACAAATGATCTTCTCCGAGAATATGACCGATCAACATTAGATCTTGTATATTTCATTGCATACATGATAGTACTCATGCGATCTCTCTTTTTCGAGAGTCTGTGGGGACTATAAAGAGATATACACTCCATAGCTCATCAACATGAGACATCTCTTGGAGTTTGCCATGGTAAATGACTTTAGCATCAAATGAATATCGTTCCTTGGGTTAAGTTGAGCATCCTTTTAAATCTATCTATATAGATTTGCATCCCCAATAATGATACTCTTCCCAAATCATTCATGGAGGATTGTTTAGACAACTTTATCTTTACTGATTGTAGCATTGGTATGTAATTCCTTATCCATAGTATATCAACATATAATACTAGAAATTTCACGACGCTCCCCAATCGACCCTTTTGTACACACTAGAACTCTTACCTCATCGTATGTAAACTCTGGATCATCATCTTCTATGATCGTACCTCATCATCATCATCCATGATGAATCCATACCTCCTAGGTATCTTGATGTACTATTCCGGTTTATGATTCAGTTGTGGTACAATAGGTTACATCTACTGAGTTCCTCTTATTTGACTTATAGTGTTTTGTGGATCAAGAACTCTTCAAGATCTATAATCCTCCTACTAGCCCCTTCAATGATAAACATCTTTATCTTAGAAGGCGTATTTTGCAACAAACACCTTTTTGCTAACTAAGATTATAGAACATATACCCTAAACTTACTTTAGGATGTCCCACAAATCGACACTTATAAAATCTTGTCCCAAGCTTATCCTTTGAAACCTCTTCACATAAGTTGGACAACCCCTTATCTTAACATACTTAAGATTAGGAATCCTCCCTATCCATTACTTTTATGGAGTCTTGGGGCGGATTTTGAGGTTACCATTTTACGTATCTATCGCACCATTTCTAGGACATTATCCCGAGAAGGATCTTTGGAATGTCGGTAAAATCATTATGGACCGTACCATGTCCAACAAGGTACGATTTTTCATTCAGATACATCAATCAATTATTGCGTATCAGGATGTGTCCATTATGAGAAAACCATTTGAGATGATCTAGAAACTTATTGCACAAGTATTTATTCCTTGATCTAATCAAAGAATCTTAATACATTGCCAATTTGTTTCACTTCTGAATTCTTTGAACCTTTCAAATAATTCACACTTGTATTTTAGCAAATACACACATTCAACTCTTTGAATGATCATCTCCTTTTCTTATACTAATTTGTTCAATATGCAAAATTATTTTCACGTAAGTCAAGTATACAAAATTTATTAAGTAATATTCCAGTTCTATACAAAACATTATTATTATAAATAGAAGAACAATTGTTCTTAATTATAATACCAAAGATTTCATTGTCCAACAATAAAATGGAAATAATATTTTTAACAAGAACTGGAATACAATAACAACTTATTGACTTAATAGATTAGCCCATAGGCATTGCTAAACTATAAGTTTCTATGGCTAATATGGCAACCTTTGTTACATTTTCCGCACATAGGATTACTTATATTTGTTTAGCTTTTTACTTCTGCTTGGTCCCTTCATAAATCTATATTTATGATAACCAAAGTCGATATCCAATATCCAAGTAGAACCTTGACTTAAAGAAAAATTTATTTTAAATCTTGAACAAAATTGTATTTGTAACCGAAACTTCATTAAGCTTCTTTGGTTAGCCACTGCAAGGTGCTTCTCGCAGTTTCTTTCCAGTGTCCATGCTTATTGCAGTGGAAGCAAACTCCTTTGCTATCCATATCAATTTTGTTTTTATTATCCTTTGTTCACGCCTTTCTGTTTACCTTCTTTAAATCAATCTTCTTTTCAGAAGATGCTTTGGCCCCTACCAGTAAGACATGGTCTTTCTTGGTTGGAAAGTGACTCTCATCATTTTTCAACATGTTAAGCAAATCAACGGTGATATCTAGCTTGTTTATATGAAAAATTCACAACAATTATGAAAGGAGTTAGGGGTGAGTGCAAGATCAAATCTTGGCTCAACTCTCCATCCATGACAAAACCAGTTATCCTAATTGATCAATCAAATTGATTATGTTAAGAACTTTTTATGCATACTATAGTGCCATTGGCCATTCTAGATCGGAAGAGCTCCTTAGATATCTCGATATCTATCACCCCTACTTTCCTCACCATTAACTACTTGATGTGCGGGAATATAGTAGGATCATCCATAGTTTCATCTTGACGTTGAAGCTCGTTACTCAAGGATGTGAGCATGATGCATTGAGCCAATTGTGCATCATCTTGCCACTTTCTAAAAGTAGCAATGTCTTCCTCGAGGCATTATTATGCAACCATTCGAGGATAGGCGTATTAAGGACATAAGATAACTTTTCAAACCATGAGAACTATTCTCAAATTTCTTAACCAATCCGCTTAATACTGTTTGGATAAATAACATCTAATATGTTTAGCAGATGATAGTAATTTAGACATTGTAAAATTACGTAAATGAATTTGTAATTAACAACATTTTAACATACATTCTTTTATTAATTACCAAAATAATTTAGGTCTTGTTTTAAATTAGTATCTCCCACTATTTTCTGCAAACTATATTACCATCACTTATATAGTTCGGCAAAAATCTAATTAAAGATTTGCTATTGAGAATAAGGATCCCATTTCAAATGTATATAGCCTTGTGTGTGACACAACAAACTATATATAAATAAATAGGTAGACAACTTTTGTCAATTACATCAACTATGCAACTCCTTTTCTTTTGCCTCTTAGATTATTTTGATCAGTGGTGGCACATCCAGAATCAAAATTATCCAAGTTAAGTCCGACCTAGCACTCCATATATTCAAAAAGAAAAATATCATCCTTGTGGTGACACAACAAAACAATATTGTTCAATTTTCTTTATAAGCATCAAATGTGATAAATTAACATCTTAAATACTTAATACTTGCCTTGTGGTGACACAACAAACTCATATTAAATATTTAATACTCTATTAATTTTATCATGCTAGAAAGCTTACGTTCGATATTCCAAATATCTTTGAGCGCTTAGGACTTAATATAAAAATTTGAGGGTTTGTTATTAAAATGTCTCATCTTGTTTAAGCGCCAGTATGCATATACATATAAAATACGCGTCGTATTAATGAACATGCGAAGCATGTTTGCATAATATATAATATATATAGTATAAGCATGCACATATAGAATACTATATTCTACCCGGATTGATTATGGACTTTTATTCTAGTTTGGTTCACTAGAGCCACCAAGTGAACCAAAAGGTCAAACCCCAGGGGTGCAAGAATTAATATTTAAATATAACTATTACATTTAAACCCGGGCTCCATTACAAACGGGTCTTCAAGCGCTCCTTGCTCCTTGATCTCCAATTCTTCAAAATTAATTCTAACTATTCCTATTACAAAACTATTTAAAATAAATAGAAGCCTTGATCAGAAGTCAAGGGAAAGTACATAGGAGGGAGATAGAATTTACATTAAGAAAAATTAGAGAAGACGAGGTACGCAGACCCCATTTAATAAAACCCATACATTCATGCATCCAACTAAAATAAAATCCAATCACATTGGTCAATAGTCCATAATCAATCCCATTTATTATCATACATATCACCATATGCATCAATACATAGCATTCATTTGATGAATAATAAACATTCAATATATATATTGATATCATTTAATGGGAAAATTTAGTTAGTATAAAATCTATTTTTGAATCAAAATAAACTCCTTTATTTTAATCCAAATTTAAATCAAAATAAAACTATTTTATTTTAATTTGTCCAATTTTGAATAAAATAAACTATTTTATTTTAATCAAAATCTTTAATCAAAATAAACTCCTTTATTTTAATTAATTATGTAATCTAATTCCATGTAAAAAAAATACTCCTTTATAAAAGGAAACACTTGATTCTCTTTCCTATTCACAAATAAACTCCTTTATTTTGAATAATATGAAATCTTATTTCATATCTAAATAAACTTCTTTATTTAAGGAAATACGGATTCTATTTCCTATTCACAAATAAACTCTTTTATTTTGAATAATATGAAATCTTATTTCATATCTAAATAAACTCCTTTATTTAAGGAAAAATAAAATCCAATTTCAACTCCAATTAGTTATCATGGAATCCAATTCCAACTCTAATTAATTAGTATGAAATTTAATTTTAAAATTAAAATAAACTCTTTTATTTTAATATTAAAATAAATCTTTTATTTTAAAATTAAAATAAACTTTTTATTTTAATCATAAAATAATTACTGAATATTATATATATATATATATATAAATTAATATATATATATATATATATATATATATATAATATCCCGACTATCATTTACTTCCTTAGATTTCCGTAATTAATTAGCTAACATGGTTATTATATATATATATCATATATAATGAAATATATATATATATATATATATATATATATATATATATATATATATATAATAACAAAATAATTATCTCTGCAATGAATCCATGTTAGTATACACGTGAATACTTGAAATTGAAATCAGATGGTCCTGATTCATTTGAATCACATGAATCACGGAATAAAAAAAAAACTTTATATACTGAAGGAACATGATGCAGCTTTTGAAAAACATTCATCATTCATAGCAATTCTTGAATTAAATAACGATTCATGATAACTTTTGATTTTCGTTTTTTTTATATTAAACTTTATATAATAAATTATGCCCAATTAAATTGTTCTAAACACATATCAATATACATATCAAATCAAACAAATAATAATTCACATAAAAGTTTGGCTCTGATACCACTGTTAGGTTTGTAATATTCATGAACGCAATCAAATTGCAAAAATAAGCGGAAACGTGGAAAAATCAAAGTTTAAAAATTTTACAAACCATATACCCGGATCACCCTTTATGCACAATTATTAATTAAACGAAAAAGATGAATAAGAAACATACCCTTGAAGATCTGAGCTTCCTCAGGTACAAGTTAACCTCCAATCCTTTTCGCATTCAACATGAATCCACCGGGTTTGGTTACTTCCTTTGATCAACGTTAGCCACCCAAGTGTTTGGCCTCTAGAGGTGATCCACCAAGGAAGAAGAAGGATTCAAGAAGATGGGTGGTTGGCTAAACCCTAGTTTTTCTATCTCTATATAAAAGGAGCGTACTCTCCAACCATTGGAATTATATCGTCACATTAATATCTGATATAAGACTCCTCTTATAAAGATATCAAGTAACCCTATTAAAATAAGGTATTATTTAATTAAACCCTTTTTAATTAAAGGGCTCCTAATCTTATTAGGGATAATTAATTAAACTCCTTTAACTAATTTTCCTTCCTAATCCAATTAGGAATAAATGAGAGTACTTATATTAAATTAATTCCTAAACTCTTTTAGAAATTAAAATAATAATAATAATTGTAATAATATTAATAAGACTCCTCTTATTAAATTATATTTAATATTTCTAAAATATTAAATAATAAATATTAAGCTATTTAATTTATTCTATCACCATAGATTAAATTAAATATATATAACATATTATTACGATTATGCCATTAACTTCTTAAATAATTATTCTTCCTTTTATGGTGTGACCCTTTAGGTTCTCCATATTAAACCTAGGTTGTGAATAAATCAAAAGAACAATTTTAATCTTATTTAAATAAATAAATTAAACAATTAATTTATTTAAATAAATAATATTTATTCTGATAGGGATAAGCCTCCCTAGCGATCAACGACTTTCCGGATAATATAGATTTCAACATTAATCATAAAAGAACCTTTGAGTAAATAGTTACTGCAAATGCAATTCAATCCTTCCACCATACAATGTCCCAATTAAATATAAGACATAAAATTCTTCGCTCAAGTCTTATTTTATTTAATTATATCGTATTTTCGACTCTTAAATGCACAACTCCAAATAATGCAAATTAGAAACTCCTTTCTAATTTCATTATGCCTTAACCAAGGACTCTTGGGATGTCATTTATCGAATCACATAGGACATTTCTCTTCTTTTAATAGAAGTGGTAGATTCTTTATTGATCATACATTATCTCCATGTATACAACTTATTATACCCAAGCATACCCTTTGATATACCCTAAGGGTCTTAAGGAATAAGTCAAAGTATAACTCATCATACACAAGATACTATGATGATCAAGTCCAAGGATCACTTGTACTACTATCACTCTGAGAATTCCTATTGACAGGTAAGTAAAACTCCATTAGGTATTCCTTAGCGAGCCACATGTTCGATGAACTTATTCTCTAATAAGCACCTACATACTTGCTTTAGTGTCTCCACACAAATGATCATGAGATCAATCATCCTCATCCAATGAGCAAGCAACGTATGTACCAATCTATCCAAATTCACTAATCCCCAATTTAGTAATCTAATGATTGGGAACTATTTTAGTTTTAAGCTTTCTAAGAATTTAGATCTCATTAGAATGATCATCATCATTATTCTAAAAGCATTGCTTAAAACTATTGGTTTATCACATATTATAAAACAGCATCATGTAGATAATTAAAAGTCTTTAATAAATTAATACTTTTTATTAATAAATGAATAAGATTGTTACAAAGTATATGCTTAATCATCAAACATGATTGGCTTGTGTGCATACTACTTTCAGTTGTTTCTTCCTTTCTGGGATTTGTGTCAGATTTGATGGAATGACATTGCAGTGTTGTTGGGTCTTCTTCACATAGGTCGCTGACTTGGAGGGTGGTTCTTGAGATCGACGTTTGGATTTGGACGTCTCTGTTGAGGGTTTGACCGCACCAGTGGTGGTTGCCTACGTACTCCCGTAAGTGTGGGAGATCAGGTATGCATAGTTCCTACTTGATAAGATAAACAGTTTGATGAGTGTTTGTTTGGGAAATGTTTGTTTTGGGAATGTTTGTTTGGTTCGACCGCACCATAAATGGCTGCCTACGTACTCCCATTGAAGAGGGGAGATCATGTCTTTCGTAGTTCAGGCTTGATGAGCTAAAACCTGAATGATTTGATTTTTGGTTTTTTTTGATTTTTTTCTTTCTTTTACTTCTTTTTTTCTTTTCTTTTGTTTTTTTTTCTTTTTTTCTTTTTTTCTTTTTTTCTTTTTTTCTTTTTTTTTCTATGCATGGAAAATAAAAAGCATATTGTGAAAGAAGTGATACTGTCCCAACATCTTCTGGAACTCGCAACTTTATCCCCTAGATCTACATCTTTTTGGCTAGTTAAGGCCTGGTTGTCCAGTCGTTAGTGGCTGTGTTGCCTTCAAGGCTCGCGACAGAGGTTACTTCTTGGTTTTGAATGTCTTCACTTATGGCCATAACTTGATCTCTTCTAGGTTCAATACATTCTTCAAGGATGCTTGAGCTGGACCCATCGCAAAAAGGTATGAAATCTTGATTCTTTGATGGGTTGGTTTCCCCGACAACCTCGCTACCTTTTCTTTCATCTGTTCCTGCACACTTTTCCTGGGCTTGAGAGGATTCGACCATGAAATCTGCCTCGAACTGTCGTCACATTTCTAGCAAGGAATTTTCCTTTTTTGCTTTTTCTTCCTTGGAAAGGATCAGTATTTCCTTCGCAGCATCCAAGTTGATAAAATCAGGAGCGTGGTTGATATCTTTGGACCAGAAGATGTTTGATGTTAGCGAAAGAATATCCTTCGAGAATTCCCTTGTCTCTTCTATCATTTCCTGCATTAGGATTTCACCATCTTGTGTTCTTCCAGGATTATCGCTCATAGCCTTCACCTTATTTGAACTACCTGTCTCGAGTGGACATCTTAAGCTTTTTATTGCCTTTTTGCCTTTTTTGGTCATGGGAATTACTATCTCTAGCTCTCCATTTTCAATGATATCCTGGATTTTATGTCGCAAAGCCTAACATTCCTCAGTCATATGTCCAAGTGAATTAGAATGGTAGAGACTTATCTTGGTGGAATCATAGCTCTTTATCTTGGGATTTACAGGAGGCAGCAACTCAGTAACCCTTCCTTCGCTTATCATAAAATGTAGCATTTCTTCATTGGATTTGCTTAGAGGGGTGAATTTTTGGACTCTTGTGGAAGTTGTTTGATCTTTCTTCTTTGAGAGTTCGCATTCCCCCAAGCAATTTTTCTGTTGGCGAGGTTTGCTAGCAATTTTATCATCCCCCTTTTCTTGGCCTTCTGATAGTTGAGTGAAGAAATGCCTCGTATCCTGATGTTGGCGCACTATTAGCTTAACTAGCAGATTTACTTGATTCTGGATTGTCTCTAACTTTTGCATTACTATCATACCCTCCTCCGAGTTTTCCCATTTTATGACATCTGCTCTGTGCCTTTGGGGGTTGTCCTCTATCCTTTGTATGCATTTACGAATTGGATATATTTCAGTGCTTCCTGACCCGATCATGTTTACTTCTTCCGCATCATCTTTTTGATGTAAGGTTGGTGTTGACATTTTTTGATCGAGTTCTTTGGACCACAATCGCCACTTCGATCAAATTTTGAATTTTATGCTTTAAGGACCAACAATCTTCCGTATCATGTCCTGGAGACCCTGAGTGGTAAGCACATCTGTGGCTTGGATTGTATCTTTTGCTCCCTGGTTCCAGAGGTGGAGCTAGTTCGGTAATTTGCTTATGATTCATCAATATCGCTAAAACATTTTCAAGAGAATCGCCCAATGGAGTGAACACCCGATTTTCCGTTCTCTCAAATTTTCTTTTCTATTCTGGAATTGGTTAAATGCAGCCTGTTGTTGAAATGGCAGATTGTCTCGCTTTTTCCAAATGGGGGAACTGTTGGTTGGTCTACTAGCTTGCCCCTGTACAACAAGGGATACATCTTCACTGCCTTTATCGGGTACCCCCTTGGGATCGTTCGCGTACTTGCCAGTCTGTATATTCTTGGCGACTGCTTCCAAGGCAGTGAAGTCTTTAATCTTGCCTTCCTTCAGCCCATCTCTGCTATTTTGCCATGTTTGATCATTTCTGAGAAGGGATTTCCTATGCCTGCTAGGATCCTTTCGTAGTACGGAGCCTCTTGGATATCAATAAACGTCATTACCATCTTAGCTTTTGTCATTGATGGAATGACTTGCGCTGCTAGATGTCTCCACCTTTGGGCATATTCTCGAAAAGATTCAGTACTTTTCTTTTTGACTTTAGTCACTTGGTATCGATCCGGTGCCATTTGTGACTGAAAACTGTACTGATTTAGAAAGGGGTGGGTCAAGTCTTCCCAGTTGTGGATTTTAGCATTGTCAAATCGAGCATACCAGGCTTTAGCCTCTCCGCTGAGACTCTTTTGAAAAAGTTGCATTCTGAGGCTTTCATCTTAAGCTAAAGACCCCAGTTCGCCAATGTACACTTTTAGGTGCGTATATGGATCGCCTGCCCCATTGTACTTTTCAAACTCTGGGACTTTGAATTTGGTAGGATATCGATCCCCTGGGAATATGCAGAGATCTGAATAGTTGACACTCCCATAATTTCCAATCCCTTTGATTGATCGGATGGGCTCTTCCATTTGTTGGACTTTCTTTCTTAGATCCCCAGTTTCTCGATCATCCTTGAGATTTGTGATCTCTTTATTGGAATGAGGTTTAAGTATCTGGGTTTCCATCTTTTTGCTAATACCCTGACTACCCCTGGTATGAATGACTCGAATTGAGTAGGCATTGTTTAGCCCTAGGTTCCTCCATGTGCAGGGGATTTTGTGTGGATGGGTATTTGTATACCTTGAGTAGATTGGTGTAGTTCTTTGAGCATAACAGCCAACTCTGTCATTTGATAGCTTAATCTTTCGAACACCTCGCGAGAGACAGGAGTTGGATCAGACTTAGCACTTTTATCCATATTTGACTGTGGGCTTAATGCCCTTTTAGACTTTGAACGGGAAATATGATCAATTGTTTCCCTACAAAAACTTATGTAGTTTAGTCTTAGGGAAATGTATAAAAATTTTACATGTTATCATAACGTGTCCATTTTAGGAATATTATCCTGCAAAATGGGTGTCATTTAATAGCATGTAAAGCCCTAATATGCATTTACACATATTCTTCATATTTTCCTTTACATTGAGATTGACAAGTAATTGAAATTACAAGTAATTAAATGGGAAAGTATGAAGAGACTTCCCTTTCCATTTGGTTTATCAGAGGCTGACCTATCTTAGGTTATTCTCGCGGATTTTTGGCATGAAGGTTCCCAGATCATCGCAATCTACTTGACGGGAAGTTAATCCGGTCGTTCAACTGGAGCGAATCTGAGTGGTGCCTTTCCTGAGCCCCGGGGAATTATTCTTCCCACGGGTCAAGTAATCAAACACCGACAGGATAGCCTCCTGATGGAGGGACCACATAACATACATTCACATACAACGTGTCTCACTGTTTATGCAAAATAATGACATGTACGAAGCACTAATATGTGCGAAGCACTAATATCACAGATAGATATTTAGCAGTGCAGTTAGTAATATGCATTCGTACACATTTATCAGAAATATAAATGCAACAATCACACACAAGCATATAACAATTTTGAAAAGCTTGTAATAGCGGCTTAAGCCCTCTTGCTGGAGTCCCCAGCAGAGTCGCCACCTGTAGACACCGGGATTTTTGAGTGTCCGTTTTCGTTACTTGTCTTTTGGTGTTCTCATGTTAATGTGAGATTTGTCTGAAAAAACAAGTGAAAAAGGTCCGACATGTATAATGTCGACGATTGACTTTGAGAGTCGCCAATTGGTGTATTTATCTGGTTGCACCAACGCAACCAAAAAGGTTTGCACATTGACCCAGTGATTTGACACTGCCAAACGGGTTTGTGAAATCGAGATTCATTTTGGGTCCGGGGGCTTGATTATGCGGAGGGAAGGTGTTAGGCACCCCCCGACATCCGTGTTAGCACGGTGACCGCCACTTTTCAAAGAAATTGTTATATGAATATGTGTGTGTGTGTGTGAGTTGATCAATGTGCAATTATTTGAAAGTAGTGCGAGGCCTTGTTCGCACCTATATACAAGGGTTTGAATTTTATTAGAAAAATCCAATTTTAACCACAAGATAGCAATGAAGTTTTTTTGTAAAAGAGGTTTTTCAAACCCTGTGCTCAATAGGAATTGAGACATTTTCATACTTCCATTTTATTATTAAATGTCCGGCTTGTTTGCTTTTATTTTTGAGATGCGAAGCATTCTCGAGAAAATAATTTACAGCAATGCCGAACTCCTCACGGGCATGATAGCCATCCAAGGAAACTCATACACTATAAAATAATGTACAAGTTGCTTAGCCAGAAAATGTCCATCATGGGAACCGAATCTAGATTCAGTAGAATGAATCTGTGATCACATGATTCCTAGGCTCACATGATATTGCAATTTGTATGGAAAGCAATAAGCAGTTATATATATACAGACATGATCAGCCACCACGAAGCAACTCCATGGGGGATCGGAAATGTAAATATATAGAAGAGGTAAATATATATATATATATATATATATATATATATATATATATGAACATGATCAACCGCCACGAGTAAACTCTGGAAGGACAAAATGTAAATAAAGTCATAAGTTTATCAATCGCCACGAAGTAAACTCAAAGCGGATGTAATGTAAATAAAAGCGTAAAAGGCCACGAAGTAAACTCTGTAGTGACATAAATATAAATATATATATATATATGTACAAATATATATATAAAAGTTGTAAAAGCACTAGATGTAAATCCGGGCTCATCGGATATGTCCGACAGCAATTATATATATATATATATATATATAAGTGAATAAATGCACCGGATGTAAAATTCAGGCTCATCAGATATGTCTGACAATAATTATATATATATATATATATATAAGCAATTAAACGCACCGAATGTAAAATCCAGGCTCATCAGACAGAGTCTGACCACAGTTCATATATATAAGTATATATATACAAAAGCAAATAAACGCTCCAGACCGAAGTCTAGGCTCAATCGAGGCATAACTCGGTAATGTTAGTCCGTATAAAAATATATACATATATATATAAGTATATATATACAGACAGAAATGAAAACCACGGACCGAAGTTCGGGCAAACACACTCATACGACTCTCAACGTGTACAACAGTGTGTGCCAAGATGAAAAGAAAGGCTTTATAGAATATAAGAAGGCTTACAGTGGGCTGCCAATGTAGACTTCTATGACTCTATATGGATAAACACTCAGCTCCCGTCGAATAAAAGTATAGCTATATGTGAGCTAACAGATGTTTAAAATGAGAAAACACTCAATATGGGTGTGTATAGATCAAAATGGACAGGGCTCCCTCGCTATTTTCTCTCTCAAAATGGCTAGCCCAAGCCTTGTATATATAGACGGATTGCCGTAGGTCAACCTGTGGTAGCCTCTGGTATACCTGCGGCTGGTCAAGGTGTATCTGGGCCTCACGGGTCCCGTCGTCTCAAAGTACGTGCACTTGTGTACTGTAATGTCCGCTCGAACTTGCAAAACTTCAATCCGAGCATCCAAACGAAGTATATCTGTACTTTTTTGGATTGCTTATGTTGAGAGTTACACAATGATATGGGATTTGCCTTTTTTGATTCCAGGAAGATAGTTCCATGACCGAAATAGCATTCCTAGCTTTCCGCCAGGCAATCCGGTGAGTCGTTTCGCATAGTTTGAGCTCCGAAGTTAAGAGATGAGTCTTGTGGGACTTCTTTTGAAGTTTTTTGGGTTGAAATGAGTGTATTTGGTTTGAAGTGAAGTTGAGTTGGCAAAATGACCATTTTACCTCTCCCGGGGTTATCTTCGGTTTTTGTACAATTGTAGCGGGTTTTTCCCAGGGTTATCTCTGAGATGGCCATGCTGTTAACTCTGAATGTCCTCAGGGTTATCCCTGAGGTTGGGTTGACCACCCGAGGTTGACTCCGGGTTTTGCACTTGATCCCCTGGGGTTATCTCCAGGGTTGGAACTGATTTTCCCTAGGTTACCTCCGGGTTTAGAAACAGATTTCCCAGGGTTATCTCCGGGGTTCGAAATTGGATCTCCGGGTCTATTTCCAGGGTTGGAATTGATGTTGTGGTCCTCAAGGGTTATCTTTGGAATGTGAAAAAGACGTTTTTGCCCTCTTGAATAGTTAGTAACAGGAAAAGAAACTTTCGAGTGTCTACACCATTAAAATCGTAAGTCAAATGACCATATTGCCCTTCTTGCATTATTTATGAGATAACTTGTAGATGTGGCCAAAACTTTAGTTGCTGAACCACTCTAGCTAACCCATGTACTAATAATTCCAACAAATCAGCAATATACATCTGCCATATGTGACGCCCCCAAAATAGGTATACATCACCCATTCTGAGTCGCCAAATACATGGTACAGAAACAACTACAACTTTATTAATACAATTGTCATGCAAAATACGACAACATATAATCTGTGAGTTTAAATACAAATATTATCTTCTAGATAATATCCATACTCAAATAAGTCCTCATTACAATTATTGATACATTATTTTACAAAAATAGTGAGGACCACTAAAACAACTTTCTAGAACCATTATTCCATACAATGACTAGTACTCGCTACATTCTCGCCTCCTGAGAAGAAAAATAGAAAAAAAAGGAAAAGGGTGAGCTCAACTAGCCCAGCAAAGGATATTATGACTAAGGTAATATAGAACAAATTATTGTTAGTCCTTAACAAGGAAAAATCTGATAGAATATAATAGACAACAAGTTTTAAATCAATATTCGCAGCAAAAATAACAATTCATTTAGAAGAGTTAAGTAGAGAATGAAATCTACTATCTTCAATGATTTTAAAGTCCACCATCAATATTTTATCCCTGTAATATCAATCAATATATATTTTAAATCAAATATTCATCTTTGCACTACAGGCCAAAGATATTCATCATTTGGTCATGTTCATCTCAACACATGTTCATCTTTGCACTACGGGCCAAAGATATTCATCAGAAATTCATCCATCTTTGCAATACAGGCCAAATATATTTAGTTATACCATCATTTAAGATTGAGGATGATGAAAAATATTTTAAAGAAAACGAATCCAGTGAGACAAAAGAACAAATATTAGGGATTCGTACTTTAGTTTATCCATGGTGGAGTAAAATTTCAGAATGAATATCAAAACATGGATAAAATCAAAGATAGTAACGAAAATAGACATCTGGGACAAAGAAGAGAAAATTTCATTTTTCGGTGAATAGTGCTGTATACGTGAATAGTAACCCCAACACTAAAAGACAAGAATTTCATAAGAAAATTTTTACTAATATTCTGGCATAATGATATTAAAAGAAATAATATCATTTAAAAAAAATAACATCCCTTACCTCAAAAGGATAGTACTTACAATTTGGAATATCGCTTATAACGCCAAGGAAACTTGCAGAAATATATGAACAAATCAAAGTATCAAAATACTCACAAAAATACGCTCGACAATATAGAGAGAGAAAACTTTAGTTTCTTGGTGTGATTTTCAATTCCAACCTAAGCACCCTATTTATAGGAAAATGCTTAGAACACCAAAGCAGAAAATGTAATAAAATAATAATATTTATTAAAAAAATTCACGCCCACCTCTTGAAATCTGATTTCAACATGTTTACAACACATGTGGGGCCCACCCAATTGTAAAAAATGTTTTTCTAAAAATAAATATTTTAAACTCCAAAAATCAATTATTCCAGAACTTCAATAATTCATAATAAATAGCCCTTTTATCAAAAAAATTCAAATCTTATGTCCATTCTATAGGAAATTAGATTCTCTACAACTTTGTAAGTTTAAGTTTTTCCAAATTCCAAACTGAAATTGACCGAAATCCACATACGGACGATTTTACAGGCTATAATTAAATTTCAGTCAAAAATGGGGCCCACCAACATGTTTAACATGTTTTTAACATTTATTATAACAAAAATACTCTTCCTCCTCATTTATTCGTATATCACATATTCATTGTAAAAATATCACCATTATTATATTATTAAAATATAATAATATATTTAAATAAATTATTTTATCAAAAAAGATAAAATATCAATTTTCAACAATTGTCACTTTTCTAAAAGTCCTCCATCTATATCCACATAAATAAATATTTTCTTATCATATAAATCAATAATTAATTATTCACAAATAATATTACGAAATCGAATAATAAACAACGGTAGTTCCCAAAAGAAAGGGGCTTCCGATAAGGATTTCTCTTTCTTGAAGCGCAATTAGTCGTGACCAAACCTCTTCTTAGACGAACTTTCTAGACATTGCCAATAATGTTATCTAGTAATATTATTAAAATAATATGAATTATTGATTTGATAATGGGAAATACTCTGTATTGACAATTATTGAAACAACAATAATATAAAATATCAACGTAGCAATTATTGAATAAATAAAATATAATATTGAACAATAATTACTGTAACAATTATTGAGTAGTGCCTTCCAACATAAGAATCAATAATTGGCGCAATAACGCATTGTACTCTTCAGAACACCGCGTAGACATCGTGTTTTAACCATCGGTATTCCAACGATGTTAATTCAGAACAACTCTGCCAGTTATTTATAAAACTCATAGTTGTCATTTTTTTTTTTCATCCAATCGCTTTCCGTTATGGGCCCACATAAAATTACTGTCATCTAATATTCCCAACAAGGTATGAATATTCCACGACCAAACGAATATTCCCCGACAATAATAAATATTTTATAACCACTTGTTTATTTAAGATATTTGTGCATTTTACTCATAACTAACCACATTAATCAAATCAACCCTTACTATTTCAAAATAATAAATAGAGAAAATTCAATTTCATTTATAATAAGTTGGGGTCTTACACATGCATTGCATTAGAAATATATATAGATTGAGAGAGAGAAAAGTTCACAACTTTGCCTCATTTGCTCACAAACACACCACCAAGACTCTCTCTCTTCAAACCCACAAAAATTTGTAGCATTTCTGTGAGACCCCAAATTTTACGAATAAAGATTTAAATTTTTCAAAATATTTTTTTTAATATTATGGAATGAATTTGATATAATGTTATAGTTGTGGGTAATATTTATAAATTTATAAATTTTGCAAAGTATGTAAGTTATTATATATTATTCGATTGGTCGGGGAATATTCATTTTGTCGGGAAATATCCGTACGACGGTACAATCATTAGTGGACACCACAACGAAATTATTGTCGGATTGAGAAAACGACAAAAATATTTTTATGAAAATAACAGCGGAAGTTTTATCGTTAAAAGCTGTTGAACTACCGATACTTAAAAATACAATGTCTACGCTGGTTGCATAAGAGCACACAAGATTTGATTATTGATGCTTACATGAGAAGTCACTTTCGGTTTTGTTCAATTATTGCTTGATGGTTGTGTTGCATAGTATCTCACGTTATTTGATTCAATTATACTGATATTTTATATATTATTAAATCAATAATTGAGATGACAGAGTTATTAATATTATTATTTGCAATATTAAAGATTTCAAGAAGTTACGCCAGGAGAGGGTTGGTCACCTAATCAATTGCGCCTAATAGAGAGAAATCCTTATTGAAAAGCCCCCTCTTTCACGGAATGACACAGTGGATTAATATTGTGAATTATAATAATGATGATAAATGTTGTTAAATATATTAAGGTGTCTTTTATGAAGTCACGGAAGATTGTATATATATATATATATATATATATATATATATTTTATTTTTATTCAGTATTATTAATGTAATAAAACGGAAAAGTTTTTATATAAAACATAATACTTTTATAAAGTTATTTGTTTTATTAGATTTAATTAAAATATATTATATTCTATTATGCATAGTGTTTTGCATAGTAAAATCTTTTTATATAAAATAGAATACTTTTATTAAGTTATTTGTTTTATTAGACAATAATTAGAATATATTATATTTTATTATGCATAGTGTTGCATAGTGCATGTATAGTGTTTTGTATAGTAAAATCTTTTATATAAAAAGCAGAATACTTTTATAAAGTTATTTATTTTATTAGACAATAATTAAAATATATTATATTTTATTATGCATAGTGTTACATAGTGCACTGCATAGTATTTTGTATAGTAAAATCTTTTTATATAAAATAAAATACTTTTATAAAGTTATTCGTTTTATTAGATTATAAATAGAATATATTATATTTTATTTAAAAGATTTTGTTTTTTTAGAATATTTTATTAATACTACATAGTAATTCAATATGGACCATCCGTTTAAAAGTAAATCAATCTGGACCGTTCATGAATTAGTTACTATTCAGTCTATTCTCCTATAAATAGAATCTCATTCCTTCATTATTTCTTAAGAATTCACTGAAACTCTAGAGAGAGAAACTATAGAGAGAAAGAAGAAAAGTATTCTGCTACTTCACTACTCCTATATCCAGTTTCTTCTAAGGTAAGGGGTATTATTTCTTTTGTATTCATGAAGAGAACTTCATTATTCCATTCTTTATTATTACATTTGGAATAACTTTGTATCTGCGATTACTACCTATACTTGGTGAAATTCTTATGTTATTCCATTCTTTATCATAATGTTGGAATAACTCGTCTATCATCTTAATCTGCATACATGGTGAAATTATTCATTATTCCATTCTTTATCATTATGTTGAATAACTTTGCTCTATCAAGTATCTGCATACATGGTGAAATTCTTCATTATTCCATTCTTTATTATTCATTTGGAACATCACATGCATGCGTTTACGCATGACCGGTTCCATTATTTATTATTCTGTTGGAATATCGCGTCGCCGTCGTTATTACGTCCGACTGGTTCCATTAATTATTATTACATTGGAATAACTCGTCTGCAAGGCTCTATCGCATGCATGATGATTTCGTTGTTATTCCATTCTTTATTATTCTGTTGGAATATCCCGCGGCGCAATTTCGCTTGACACGTTCTCGTTATTTATTATTCTGTTGGAATAACCTGTAAGACCCCAACTTTTACGAATAAAGATGAATTTTCTATAATTATTATTTTTAAATATTATAGAATGAATTTGATATAATGTTATAGTTGTGAGTAATATTTAAAAATTTTGCAAAGTACGCAAGTTGTTTATAATATTCGATTGGTCGGAGAATATTCATTTTAACGAGGGAATATTCGTGACGACTAATGACAATCATCATTCTTTGGACCCCTAACGGAATTATTGTCGAATTGAGAAAACGACAAAAAATATTTTATGAAAATAATGGCGGAAGTTTTACCGTTAACTGTTGAAACACTTAGTGTTAAAAGTACAGGAATACGCGTGGTTGCATAGTAGCACACGGTATTGATTATTGATGCTTATGTGAGAAGTCACTCAGTTTTGTTCAATTATTGCTTCAGTATTTGTTGCATAGTATCTCACGTTATTAGATTAAATTATTGTCTATATTTTATATATTATTTAATCAATAATTGAGAAACAAAGTTGTTAATATTATTATTTGCATTATTAACGATGTCTAGAAGTTCTGTCAAGTAGAGGTTTGGTCTCCTAATTGCACGCCAATAGGGAGAAATCCTTATTGGAAATCCCCCTCTTTCCTGGGAACGACCTGGTCGATTAATAGTGTGAATTATGATAATGATGATGAAGTTTTGTTTTATTAGTATTATTAATGTAATAAAATAGAAAAGCTTTTTATATAAAACAGAATACTTTTATAAAGTTATCTGTTTTATTAGAAAATAATTAGAATATATTATATTTTATTATGCATAGTGTTTGCATAGTGTCTGCATAGTGTTTGCATAGTAAAATCTTTTTATATTAAACAGAATACTTTTATAAAATTATTCGTTTTATTAGATTATAAATAGAATATATTATATTTTATTGTAAACCAATCTGGATCGTTCGTTTAAAAGTAAATTAATCTGGACCGTTCATGGATTGGTTACTATTCAGTCCATTCTTCTATAAATAAAAGCCTATTCCTTCATTATTTCTTACGAATTCACTGAAACTCTAGAGAGAGAAACTATAGAGAGAAAGAAGAAAAGTATTCTGCTACTTCACTACTCCGATATCAAGTTTCTTTTATTGTAAGGGGTATTATTTCTTTTGTATTCATGAAGAGAACTTCTGTTATTCTATTTTTTATTTTGTTGGAATAACTCAGATATGCTGATTCTACCCTATACTTGGTGAAATTCTTACATTATTCCATTCTTTATCATTATGTTAGAATAACTCTGTCTGTCTGAAGTATCGCATACACGGTGAAATTCTTCATTATTCCATTTTTATTATTCTGTTGGAATATCCTGCATGCAAGGTCGTATTACGCTTTGACCGGTTCCGTTATTTATTATTCATTGTAATAACTTTGTTTATGCAAATACTAGCATGCATGGTGATTTCTTTTGTTATTCCATTCTTTATTATATTCATTGTTAAAGTTTTGATTTCTATACTCCATGAAATTAGTGGAATATCCTTGATATTTGCGCTTCATCCAGTATCTTTTCATGGAAATATTCTTCTGAGCATTCTTAAATTTTACTCTACAAAGAAGTATCATGTTGACAATTTGGACGTTATTAGTTCCTGGATAAATTAATTCTTGAACTTGTTTTATTGAATTCTTATATCATTGTCATCATCCTCGTGTTTATATTTTTATTGAAAGTCATATGTGGCCTGTTGTGCATATATGGACTTGGAATGATTATGACCAGGGATTATTCGGTGTAATCATGACCGTAATGTTACAAATGATATGGTAAAAGTCCTCATTGGCATGATCATGACCATTGATGAATACATGAATATCCTTGGCCCGTAGTGCATGGATAATTTGTGTTTGTGGTACTAATAAATATCCTTGGCCGTAGTGCAGGGATGATGTGGATTATTTATTAAGCTGAGTCCCAGCGATAAAAGTGATGAAAACATTTTAAATCATAAAAAATAGTAGATTTTATTCTCTACTTGAATCTTTTAATGGATTGCATGTTCCGCTGCAGTTAAACTGGATGTCTATTGTATTTTATCAGTTTAACATTGTTGAAGACTAATGATAATTTATTCTATATTATCTTAGTCATAATATTTCTTATTGGGCTAGTTGAGCTCACCCTTTTACTTTCATTGTTCTCTTCAGGAAATGAGAACGTAGCAGGGACTAGTCAGGGAACGGAGTGACCGTCCAGATAATAGCATTAGTAGTCCTCACTATTTTGTTAAATAGTGTGATAATAAATGTAATGAGGACTCAATTGAGTGAGGATATTGTCTAGATGACAATATTTGTATTAAAACTCACAGCATATGTTTTGTCGTATTTTACACGACTGTTGTATAATTAAGTTGTATTTGAATTTTGTACCATGTATTTGGCGACTCAAGATGGGTGATGTATACCTATTTTGGGGGCATCACAGTTGGTATCAAAGCTTAGGGATATGATCCCTGGCTAAGATGTGAGACAAGAACTAGGAGGGGAGAGACGGGGAATTCCTTCGCTAGTATTACCTACCTAAGTTTATTTGGCATTTAATTTGTCGGTTAGAGTATAGGGATAATATGTGATATGTTAAATAACCCTTATTTTGTGACAGTATTTGAAAATGGCATCCGAGAATCTTGAGAACATCAATGGAGCATAGGAGACCATTGAGTCTCCACAGATCAATAATCTGGACAATGTGCATCAGGAAGGCGACAATCCTCATGCAAACAACAACACTGACCAAATGATGAATGATGGAATGTTCAGAGGCTTTCTGCAATTTATGCAGCATCAGGAAAGAGAAACTCCTGTCCGAAATGTTGGTGGAAACACTGGCAACTCTCGGACGGTCATCGCTAAGCAGTTCAAGGAACTGGGACCACCGGAGTTTTTTGGAGAGCCAAAACCACTTAAGGCGGAGACGTTGATAAAACAGATCTGCAAGATATTTGATGTCTTGGGATGATCCAAGGAGCAAAAGGTTCCCTTTGCCACCTTCATATTGCGCGTCAGAGGCGACATCGGGTGGGAATCTATAAAACGTACTCAACCCGCCGCCTTGAAGATGACTTGGGAGAAGTTCCAAGAATTGTTCAACGACAAGTACTTTCCCGAAAGTATTCGCCACATGAAATAGGTAGGAGTTCATTGTCGGAGTAAAACACCATGGCCGTGTCGCAAAGACGTAAGCCAAGTTTGCCGAGTTGTCCCAGTTTGTGTCCCATTTGGTTGATAATGAGGAGAGAATGACGCGAATGTTTCTAAGAGGTTTAAAACCCGAGATACGTCAATATCTTATCTCTCACAAACTGTGTTTGTATTCAGATGTTGTTAATAGGGCTCGGTTATTGGAGCGCGATAATGAGTCAACCCATCCAAAAGAGAGCAGCCGGCAAAATGATAATATCAGTGATAACAGTCATCGAAGCGGTGACAATAAGCGTGGAGGGAATCAACATGCCAGAAATGGTAACCACCTCGGTGGTAATCATGGCCAAAATAATAAGAATGGACATTTCAAGAAGAGAAGATTCAACAATGATGGAAAGACATCAACACCAGCACCCGTGGTTAAGGAAGGAGAACGACCACCTATCATATGCTTCAAATGCGGAGGGGTAGGACACATCAGTCCAAACTGCGCGATGTTGTCCAAAGCATGTTATAATTGTGGAAGAGAAGGTCACCTAGCCCGATTTTATCGTTAAGCGAAGACAAGTTCAGCTAGGATGGAGGCACCGAAGGACATCCCAAAAAATTCAAAGCTAGTAGTGCAAGGGAGAGCGTTTGTCGTGACATCCCAGAAAGCAAGGAACCCGAACGAGGTCATCACGGGTAAGCTTATCATAAACTCTAGCGAAGTATATACCTTATTTGATACCGGGTCTACCCATTCTTTTATTTCTCCTAATTGCACTCAACGTTTAAATTTGACTCCGGAGAAATTAGACTTTAACTTATCTGTTGGAACTCCGTTGAGAGAAACCTTCATTACATCCACTGTTTATAAGTCTTGTTTGGTTCAAATCGATACCCTCACATTACCTGTCGATCTTATTTCATTGAAAATACTTGCATTTAACATAATTCTAGGGACTGATTGGTTAACTACTCATCATGCAAAAATTGATTATTTTTGTAAGGTTGTTAGCTTTCATATTCCTAACCAACCTATTATGCGAATTCAAGCAACCAAACCATTAAAATCAATCATTTGCTATCTCAAGCCATAAAGCTATTCGTTTATTGAAAAATGGATGTCAAGCTTTCTTAGCTCATGTCACGGATGTAAACAAAAATACGTCAGTTTTGAATGATATTTCTATTGTTAATGAATTTCCTGACGTATTCCCTGAAGAACTTCCTGGCCTACCCCCAGAACGTGAAATTGAATTTTGTATCGACCTTGAACCCGGTACAAAACCCATTTCCAAAGCCCCATATCGAATGACTCATATTGAACTTCAGGAGTTAAAGACCCAACTGCAGAAATTGTTAGACATTGCCTTTATTTGTCCTAGTACTTCTCCTTGGGGTGCTCCTGTTCTATTCGTGAAGAAGAAAGATGGGAGTATGCGACTTTGTATTGATTATCGGGAGTTAAATCATGTCACCATCAAAAATAGGTACCCATTGCCACGTATTGATGACTTGTTTGACCTGTTGCAAGGAGCCAAATTCTTTTCAAAGATTGGTCTTCATTCCAGATATCACCAATTGAAGATTAGAACCGATGACATTCCAAAGACGGCTTTCAGAACTCGGTACGGGCATTATGAATTCCTAGTCATGTCTTTTGGATTAACTAATGCTCTTGCTACCTTTATGGATATAATGAACCGAGTATTCAAGGAATATTTGGATCACTTTGTGTCTTTATTGATGACATCCTTATTTATTCCAAAAGTCGTGAAGATCATGAGCAACACTTGAGGCTAATACTCCAAAAGCATCGTGAATATAAGCTTGTTGCCAAGTTAAAGAAATGCGAGTTCTGGCTTGAGGAAGTAGCATTCCTTGGGCACGTGGTATCAAGTCATTGAATATCTGTTGATCCAGCAAAGATTGAAGCTATTCAAAGCTTGGAGCAACATAAATCAGTGACCGAAGTACGTAGCTTTCTCGGCTTAGCTGGTTATTATCGGAGATTCGTAGAAGGGTTTTCTCGAATCGCTACTCCCTTAACTCAGCTGAGTTAGAAAGATACAAAATTCGGTTGGAACGAGGAATGTGAGAAGAGTTTTCAAGAACTCAAGAGAAGACTCATTTCAGCACCTGTTCTAACAATACCATCTGGCTCGGAGGGATTTGTCATCTACAGTGATGCTTCAGACAAAAGGTTAGGATGTGTTCTCATGCAACATGGGAAAGTCATAGCCTATGCCTCTTGACAACTCAAAGAATATGAGAGGAATTATCCTACTCATAATCTAGAGTTGGCAGCTGTTGTCTTCGCACTTAAAATTTGGAGGCATTACTTGTATGGGGAGAAAGTGAAGATCTTTACGGATCATAAAAGCCTCAAATATTTCTTCACTCAAAAGGAACTCAACATGTGACAGCGATGTTGGCTTGAACTGTTGAAAGATTATGATCATACCATCAAATACCATCCTGGAAAAGCAAACGTGGTAACTGACGCAATGAGTAGAAGATCATATGCGGGTACGAGTGTGATATTGTCAACGCAAAGGCCCATTTTGTATGACTTGCAAAGGATGGAGATAGAGATAAAGACGCCAGGGACCCACGTGATGATGATGAATATACGAGTAGAACCGACTTTAATCGATAAAGTTAAAGCTGCTCAAGCTATAGACCTGGAGCTGATGCATATGAGGAAGAAAGTACAAGAAGGTGCTATGCCGAAAGCAAGAATCGATGAAGAAGAAATACTTCAAGTCAACTACAGACTTTGTGTTCCTAACGACCCTGATTTAAAGTATAAAATCATGATGGAGGCGCACAACACACCGTTTGCAATCCATTCTGGGAGTACCAAAATGTATCATGATCTCTGACATACATTTTGGTGGGGCAATATGAAGAGAGAGATAGCGCTGTTTATCTCAAGGTGTCTAACTTGTCAACGAGTCAAGGCGGAACATCAAGTACGAAAAGGTCCATTGCAACCACTTGAAATTCTAGAATGGAAGTGGGAGCACATTATCATGGATTTCGTTACTAGTCTTCCCAAGGTTTTTCAAGGCATAGATGCAATTTGGGTCATTGTTGATAGATTGACCAAGTCTGCTCATTTTTTACCAATACGAGAAACTTATACACTTGAACATCTTGCTCGTATGTACATAAATGAGGTTGTAAGATTGCATGGTATGCCAATATCCATAGTTTCTGATCGAGACCCAAGATTCACTTCAAGATTTTGGGTTAGTTTGCAAAAAGCTATGGGCACAGATTTACGATTTAGTTCGGCATATCATCCTCAAACGGATGGACAATCAGAGAGGTCTATTCAAACTCTTGAAGATTTATTAAGACTCTGTGTCCTTGACTTCAAGGGAAGTTGGGACAAGTTCTTACCATTGGTGGAGTTTTCCTACAACAACAGTTATCAAGCAAGTATTGGCATGGCTCCATTCGAGGCATTTTATGGAAGAAAGTGTCATTCTCCAGTATGCTGGGATGAGGTGGGTGAAACAATGTTGTTGGGACCGGAGTTGGTACATA
Source organism: Panax quinquefolius (assembly GCA_020205615.1). Lineage (NCBI taxonomy): Eukaryota > Viridiplantae > Streptophyta > Magnoliopsida > Apiales > Araliaceae > Panax > Panax quinquefolius. The sequence goes on along the minus strand of CM035153.1, from coordinate 94,103,592 downwards.
TGACTATAGAAAAGATTCAAACGATCCGACAACATATAAAAACCTCACAAGACCAACATAAGAGTTATGCTGATCTTCATCGAAAGGATGTGGAATTCGATATTAAAGATCATGTGTTGTTACGTGTTGCTCCATGGAAAGGAGTTACGAGATTTGGAAAGAGAGAAAAGCTCAATCCTCGATTCACTGGCCCATTTTTAATCCTCGATCGAGTAGGGACTATAGCCTATAGACTCGCTTTACCGCCAAGTATATCTCATGTTCATAACGTTTTTCATATATCCATGTTACATAAATATGTGAAAGACCCGAACCACATTATTAAGTTAGAACAAGACGAAATAGCGGAAGATTTAATGTATAAAGATGTTCCTGTTCAAATCTTGGATAAGAAGGAGCTTATTCTATGCTCCAAGATTATACCTCAAGTCAAAGTTTTATGGAGGAACCACGATGTTGAGGAAATGACCACGATGTTGAGGAAATGACCTGGGAGTTTGAATTTGAAATAAAATCAAGGTATCCTTACCTCTTCGACATACCAGGTACGTACCCTAATTTCGAGGGTGAAATTTTATAAGAAGGGGAGATTGTAAGACACCAACTTTTATGAATAAAGATGAATTTTCTATAATTATCATTTTTAAATATTATGGAATGAATTTGATATAATGTTATAGTTGTGGGTAATATTTAGAAATTTTGCAAAGTACGCAAGTTGTTTATAAAATTCGATTGGTCGGGGAATATTTGTTTTAACAGGGAATATTCGTACGACGACACAATCATTGGTGGACCCCACAACGGAATTATTGTCGGATTGAGAAAACGACAAAAAATATTTTATGAAAATAACGGCGGATGTTTTATCGTTAACTGTTGAAATACCTAGTGTTAAGAGTATAGGAATACGCGTAGTTGCATAGTAGCACACAGTATTGATTATTGATGCTTACGTGAGAAGTCACTCAGTTTTGTTCAATTATTGCTTTAGTAATTGCTGCATAGTATCTCACATTATTTGATTCAATTATTGTCAATATTTCATATATTAATAAATCAATAATTGAGATAACAAAGTTGTTAATATTATTATTTGCATTATTAACGATGTCTAGAAGTTCTGCCAAGGAGAGGTTTGGTCACCTAATTGCGCGCCAATAGGGAGAAATCCTTATTGGAAAGCCCCCTCTTTCCTGGGAATGACATGGTCGATTAATAGTGTGAATTATGATAATGATGATGAAGTTTTGTCTTATTAGTACTATTAATGTAATAAAACCGAAAAGCTTTTTATATAAAAAATGTAATACTTTTATAAAGTTATCTGTTTTATTAGACAATAATTAGAATATATTATATTTTATTATACATAGTGTCAGGAATAAACATGTGAATGATATTCCTATTTATATAAGATTTGATAATGATATATATATATGAATGAATGTTCAAGCATGTTTGCATTAAGAAAAGATGTAAAGTCCTTTGATAGATAATAAAAACATATGTACAAGGACTTAGAATGAATTGATCAAATGTGTTAGGTTGATCCTACATAAGCAAAACAGCTTTGTAAAGTCCTTAAAAAGAAATGATGTACAAGGACTATAAATATAGAAAGATCAAGCATGTTACGTTGATCTTATGATGTAATAGATAGAAGCATGTCGATCGTCGAACTTTTGCACTGATGATATCGTGAGTGCGTCGGGAGAGTCGAGGATAACTCGAGAGCTATCAAGACAGAATCGTAGTCTGCAAGATAGTAGATCTCGGAGTTCGTAGACTTTCAGGAGAGACGAGGAAGGATCATAGTGTGTCGAGGAGAACTTCCTCAGGGCCGTAGTCTGCTGAGGAAGTCATGTTCAGAATCGTAGAGACAACCTGCCTACGAGCCGACCGACTATCTGTCAAAGCTAAGTCAAGAATTGTAGACTACACTTAGAATCGTAGAGTCTACTATTCATACCAGAGGAAGAGCTCATAGTCGAATAATATCAGATGAAGATAACAAGCACAACCACAGAAATCGTAGAGTGTCAAGATCTGATCTCGGAGTCCTAGTGTCTGCACAGCCAAAGTTGAATCGTAGAGTGCAGAACTAAGACCTCAGCAAATGTGCTCACAATGCCAAAGCATAATCGTAGAGAAAATACGACTCACAACGAATGAGCACTCCCAGAATATCCAAAGGAATGAAGCCTCTGATTGGTAATGCAAAGATACATCTCACTAAGGAAATCAGAGGGTACTCAATGAATGGCATACAAGCTAACAGAAGATCTAAGCACCAACCCAATCAGCATCAAGATTAAGTTGTGAAGCCATTCGAGATGAAGTCTTCCACAAGATAAACATAAGAAGACTTCAATAGCAGACTAAGGAAAGTCAGCACATGCAGTAGCTGTCAAGTAGAAAGACGACAACGTTCTTGGAAGCAACCAAGATCGTAGTGCTTGCTAAATAAAAAAGGAACTGATGGAGTACACACTAAGATACTGGTCAGCCTCTGAATAACAAGGCTAAAGTGATTAAGCATTGGGTCAGTCCATTGATGATAAGTGAACGTGAGATCAAAAGGAGAAAGCGAGCTGGACACGCCACAAATCTGAAGTGTCTTGTTATTCAAAAAAGGCCAGAGCAAGGAATCGAGTCTTCACTATCTGAGAGCAGTCGAGGCAAATAAAAGTATTGAAGCACTGCACAAGAGAAGGAAGAGGTGTTCCACATTGGAGATTTAATGAACACTCTTCAAGATCGTAGTGTTAATTCTACACATCAAAAAGCAAGTCCAACAAGACACTACGATCAAGTCCAAGAAGGTATGCATCAGAATCCTAGAGTTCGAACAATTGAAGATTGAGGCATTGGTAACGGCTCAATCTGAAGATTGATGTTCGAATAAAGCTTATTGAGAGCATCGATGCAAGGACAACCTCTGATCGAGAAATCAGAAGGGTGAAATAAAGTCGTCTATCTGCCCGAGATATCAAAGTGACATATCCGCGGGGTTGGTGAAACGATGAGAGCTACGCACCGTCGGAAAGTCGAAAAAAGATGTCATGTCACATCTGCAGTCTGCACCAAATAACTCGAGATCTGCAAAGAAATTTGAATAGCTTTCAACGACTACTTTCCAACGGGAAGATTGGGAAGCAGTATAAATCAACAGAGCTTCAAAGATCAAGAGCGGCTGATGATTGAAATGTTGTAGAATCATTGAGTTATTAGAATACTATTGTTGACTCTACGAGTTCCACCAGAGATTAAGAGAACAAGTCTCAGTGACAGTGAGACTACATAGGTGGAAGTGAAGCAGCCTTGAAGAAGGACTTAAGCAGACCAGAAGCTTCACTCAACAAAGATGAGAATGCCATTAAAGATGACAGCCAAGCTAAGAGCTGAGAAGGCCAAGAAGATAACATTTATAAAAGTGGTTGAGTACAAAGAAGATCAAGAGAGCCACTCTACAGATCACCATGAACCGAAAGCTAAAACTGAACAAGTGCAGAACCATATCTGCAAAGTATTCAAGAAGGGTTCAGGGATTTCTAAGTGCCAAAAGAAGACTATTAAAAGCACAGAGACTTAGCAAATCCAGATGGTGATGGTGCACAGTGGACATCAGATGAAGATGAGCTGAAGAGAGTAAAGATTAGCTGCACCAAAGAAGATGTGGTCCAGACTTGAAGCAGAATTCAAAGAGGACCACATCAAGCTGCTAAGTACAAAAGATGTTCAGAGCTTAATGACATCTTTGTAGCTAAACACCAACTCCAACACACAAACTAATAACTCAACTACAAGTAGCCAGGGCCTGAAGGGTCCTTGTCCAGAGGGACTAAATGAAGATCCCAAGCCTGCTGGGCTTGAAGAGTTCCTAGGGAACTAGAGAAGTTCCAAGGCTGCTGGCCTTGAAGAGTTCTTAGTGAACTGAAGTCCCAAGGTTTTGGCCTTGAAGGGTTCTTAGTGAACTGAAGTCCCAAGGAAGGAATCTTAGTGATTCGAGTCTTTGCCCTTCCTTAGTGGAAATCCTGTTAGTTGAAAGCAGAAGAGTGGATTAGGAGCTTGAGTCTCTGAACCATTTAAAACCCCTTGTGTCTTTTACTTTATGTCATTTACATTATGTACATTAACTGCTATAACTGCTATGTATGTTTTAACTGCTTACCATTGAACTAACTCTACGAATAATGTATGTATGATTTTGATTATATCAATGAAGGGGATCTTTTACTTATTTCGCTGTGATTCCTATGTTTGTCATTTGCTAAATTATTAGTAATATGAAATAAATCAGAAAAGTATTTGAAATTAAAAAGAATCTATTCAACCCCCCCCCCCCCTTCTAGATCTATTGTGCCTACTGGGGACTAACAATTGGTATCAGAGTAGGTTCTCATGCTACATTCAAAAGCTAATCGCTATGAGTCTGATCCTAGGCACAAACATTATTCTAGACTTAGTTTAGTAGTAAGTCACTTGTTATATTCAGATAAGCTCACACGTTTGAAATATTGTGTACAGGTAAATGTGCATATACATCTGAAGCTGCTCAGATTGGTCCATGTCTTTGATTATCATATCAACAAGACCAATCCTTTCTCGATGTCAATCTTGTTGTTTGAAGACCAGACTAGAAATCTCAAGAAAGGCCATACATGCTAAGTAATGCTTATCCAGAGAAGAAAGAAGAACTTCTCAACCACATGCTTGGTCAAACCGCAGCTAGATGTAAATTTTATGAACTCAAGGATGTCAAAGAATTAGAGATACTGACACTCTCTTAGCTTGTATCTTCAAGACCATGACTGATTGACTAAAGATCAACTGGAGCAACTGGCTATCAGAAGCAAATGAGAAAACATGCACATCAATGCCTAAACTCAGTATATCTAAGATAAATGACTGTTAAGAAACTGACAACAAAAAGGTACGGTTCCTCGCTAACGTAGATATGAACATCATATGTGCATCTTACTCATGAACTATAACAGTTTTCCTTCAAATATTCATAATCTATCTAAAAAGGTGAAGAGAGAAAGTACACTAATGATAGAAACTCAAATGTCTATAAACTTTCTCTCCATCCAAGTTTTAGGTTGAAGATGATAACTTGAAAGAAATCTAAAATAGTTTCAAGAGTCTCACAGGTCGATTAAATGTGAAGAAATCTTTGCTGATGGGTTAATGTGCTTTGTACATACTATGGTCTAAGTGTTTAATGACACAGAGAGTATGATCAGATATACAAGAGAATCTTGAAGATTCATAGAAACTTATCACCTCCATGAATCAACCAGATGCTAATAAATCGTAGAGCTGATTCTCACTCTGTGAACATTTAAACTCTGTGATCATAACTTAGCATATGATGAAACCATCAAAGAAAAGAGTGTTCTATTAAAATGTCAGATTTCTCTCCCACTCACCACTATGCATCTCAAAATGTATTATCTAAATGAGGTACATACATGGATATGACTGATGATGGTCAATGTGATGTTTATCCAAATATATGAGGAACAGGGGTTTTAGTAACTAACCTAGCTGGACCCATCTAACCATGGGTACCAAATATTAGAAATGAATAACCTGTAGGTACTTGGTCTATCTGACCACACTAAGGAATGCTAAAGCAAAGGACTTCAGTCAAGAAGAGTCAACCAGCAGAAGGCTTAGGACTGTTCAAAAACAACTCTGACAAAATGCCTATATGTCAAAGCCTGTCCTTGAAGACCTGTTGAGCTAATCTAAATGAAGCTCAAAAAGGTTGCATACCTTTATATGGAAGCAGGCCACTCAACAAAAGAAGAAAAGGGTCTTATACACTCAATCATGCAAAGCATGTCATAAGAGAAGAATCCTCAAGGAAGCTGACTGCAGAGGATCATCGAGCATCAATCATGAGGAACTCACTATGGGAGCAGAACTCACCAAGCACAAACTGACAAGGAATACTACGTTCGTAGTACTGTCAAAGGATCATAGAATGAGCAACCCTAAAAATGCCCATTCCTATGATACAAAGAGATCTAATGACTTCAGCCAAAATGATATATGCATGGTTTCCTTCTACTACACATGAAGAAGAAGAACTTAGGTCTTTCTGAGAAGACAGTATCAACTATGGGGGAGCAGTAATCTGCTAACAGTACAGAAGCTCTAAATCATCATAGATATACTATGAAGCTGTGTACTAGCTACAGAGTCCCAAAACATTGTGGCTGAAGAACCAAATGAAGATCCATAGTCTGTAGGAACGTCTCAAAACGTACTACTGATAACCTTTCAACCGCCCAACTCAAAATCGTGGAGTACCTACGATCAAACATCTGATCGTAGTACAAGAGCAGGAGAACACAATTACAGCCTGTGCAAATGTCTAAAGTTGGAAGAGGGACTCCCCAACAGAAATGGTCAAATGAGATATCAGTGCAAATCACTTCAAAAGTATTTCATCTAGAAAGCGCCTCAGGGAAAAACCTGACCCTTAGCTCACTCTAAGAGGTTGGCCCTTCCTGAGCTACCTTGACCCAGAAGAAATGCTTACTCAAGTTCATCTCAAAAACCAAGACAGTAAGCGATCATAGAGTGAAGGTAAAAGTAAACTCAATGATCATGGAGCAACCTCAATAATCGTAGAAGTAGACTCGACGTTCGCAGTCTTACAAGAGGATACTCTAGCTCGTGAGAAGCTTTAGAAGAACAGGACATTTGCTCAGTCATTCACAATAAGAGAAGACAAGTTCAAATAATGGTTGGAAAGAGGTACTGCTAAAGGAAAGTACCCAAGGCTTCATAAAGCACAACAGTGAATGAGGTATGGAGGTTCAAAATGAGAAGTAATGTCAAAACCATCCACTGCAACATCTTCCAGAGAATTGATCGTTGAGTTAACAAAGGAAAATGTAGAGTCAATAGCTGTCCTATCATGATACTCTACGAACTCAAAAGGTCAAAGGTCAATCCACATCAATCAAACGTCCACTCTTCTAAAAGAGACAGCTAACTGACAAGTTACTAGGGAGTTACAGCTCGTTACTGGGTATCGAGCAAACAATAACTAGTTGACACGTCATAGCGTATGCAGTGTAAGAAGGAACTGCCATAAAGACAAATTCAAAATCTGCAAACAGTTACCAAAATCCATTGAACCTCTCTCTCTCTCCCATTTTCAAACCCTAGAATTCTCCTCGAAGCCAAACCACTAAAACATCCAGAGTTCAAATCACAATCAGCCATACTTCATAAATCTCCCTAAAATAATATCCATATTTCTCGAATCATTCAAATGGCAGAGTGGAGAGTAATCACCGGCATTCAGCTAGGAACCAAGACGTTCGAAAAATCCGAAAAGAAGTTCAGGGATATTCTTGAACTTCTGAAGAAGGCCGGGTTCTCAGAATGTCTTGAGGAAAACACACGAATATATGGTGATCTGGTTAAGGAGTTTCATTCAAACGCAACTGTAAATTCTGGAATCCTCTCCACCAAGGTTAAGGGTCAGATTCTGAAGCTAAACTCTTCTAACATCAATCAATGCTTAGGTCTTCCTGACCAAAATCTGAAAAGCTTGGAAGAGATCGACACAAAGAAAGCTAAAAAGATTATGCAGTACAGAAGAAACCCTAGTCTGAAGGACATGAAGAAAAAAGAGTTTCCTGAAGAATTCGAGTTCCTTGCTGAAATCGTGGGGAAATATATTTTATGCAAAGACACTGCACATGATACTTTGATTGACCAACAGCTGAAGATCATGTCTGCCATAGTCTTGAAGGAACACATCAACTTTGGAGATGTGCTGCTCGATCATATGTCTAAATGGTTGGATAAGGAAGAAAAGAAAAGATTAACTTAAAAACCACTCACAAAGGTTTTTCATGGGAGATTCTTAAGTATCATCCTGAAGAAAAAGTTGAAGAATAAAATTAAGGATGACGATGGTGAAATCCTTAATGTTCACAAGGTAATGTCTCCACAACTGTTCTTAAATTGGAAGAAAACCCAAAAGGAAAATAGGAGGTTGACAACTAGGAGCAGTAGTAAAGCCTCTGCAAAGAAGAGGAAGGCAAAAGAGGTAGAAAATTCTGAATCTGATGATTCTGTACCAACGGCAATAGCACCAGGTAGGAAGAAATCCAAGAGCATAAGTAAATCTGAGGCCCCACCAAGAAGTCTCCTCACCAAAGACAAGGATGAAGAAGAAAAAGTCTTGACTGCTGAAACCACAAAGTGAAGAAGCAACAGGCTGCTTCAAGAGCCATTAAAAAAGAAAGCTAAAATGGTAAACAGACAAATTCTAGTTCCCCAAGGAAACACATCTGACAAAGAAGAGGACGTAGAGTCAAAGGAAGAGAAGGGAACTGATAATCTCAAGACTGAGTCCCCTGAGAATGGATCCAATGATGAAGGTGAAACTGGACCCATAAAAGAAGATGTAAACTCAGTCAACCAAGAAAATTATGAAGAGTCTGAAGATGAGAAAGAAACTGAAAGTTCAAAGATTGAATATGTGAAAAAAAGAGCCAACTCTGATGATAAAGAAACGTTGCAGGCTGACATAACAATATCTTCTACAGTAATCGCTCTAACAAACCCAAAAGATGCAAAGTCTGAGGAAGAAAAACATGCCTCCACTGTTGCTGAACATCAAGCTAGCCTGTCCGATAATGTAAATGAAGATGATTCTGAAGAAGAAGGACATGCCTCTGTCAGTGATGAAAATTAAGAAAGTCTGTCTAATGACTCAAAGGCCTCAGAGTCTGAAGAGGAAGAAAAATCTGAATCTCAAATTGCTGCACCACCAAGGAGAAGAAAGAGCCACAGACTACTGGCTAAATTTGCCTCCAACAAGAAAAATGATCACTCTACTGCAATCATTGAAGTAAGTGATGATGAATCTGATGAAGAAAATGACGAAGATGGAATTAGTGATGAATCCAAGGAAGATACTGCTGAAGAAGGTTCTAAAAATAAAATTCAACAAGAAGACTTCAATGAAGAATCTGATGAAGGAAGTCAACAAGATTCTGGATTAAAAAGGGAATAAATAGGGAAAGAGTCTGATTCTGCACTTCAAAAATCAGAGGAACCAGAATATTACCCTGTTCTCTCTCCAGCCAGAATTACCAGAAGAATTATAGTGGAAGTCTTTAATGAGCCACCAGAAGAACCACCAGCAAGATGGATAAATCAGGAAAATGAACAACTTCGAGTTGTAAGGATGACTACAAATGAAGTGCTCCATAACTGGAAAAATATGGAGTTAGATTACACAACTATACTGTACAACTCTGAAGATCTTCTGATGAGGTGGTTCTATCCATGGATGCCTTGGCTGAAAGCACATAGTGAAAAAGATGAGAGCTACTTCAGCTGGTGCTACTCTTAATTTCAAAATCTAGAGCTGGTGTCATAAAACTTCCCAAGGGTAAAGAGTTTTGCTACAATGATGATCAAAGACCAGTCTCACTACAAAGTCTACAGACATGCTGGAAACCATTATATTCCCTACGATCATAGAATGGGCTCTGACGGAAGAAGGATCATGAGCAAGGACACAATCGTAGAGTCTTTTCCCTCTATTACTAAAAATGATCAAGATCAGGTTGAAGAGCTTCCCTCTGCTCATGCATAAATGTCTAATATGCCATCATCCTCCAACAACAATTGGTACTCAATGATTTCTCAGATTGTCAACACTTTCCAAAATCTATCCAATGATGAAAATCATAGAGTCCAATCTAGTGTTCAACAAGAGACTGCCCAACCAGATGACCAAATTCCCACAGAGCAGGAGATACTAAAGAATTCTTATGAGTTAATCGAGAGGGTGTATATCATCACTGAAGAAGCAAAGATGGTGATAGTAGCTAGAGATAATTCAGTTCAAGATAGACTCCAAGCAACTATAGCTGATATATCTCTTAAAATCAAATAAAGAGATCACATCTATCTAAAAGCCATACAGGAACAAAGAGCTAAAGCTCTACGAGCACAAGAGGCAAATGAAGAGAAACTCAAAGTCCACTCTGACAAGATTGACAACATGAATCAGTCCTTCTCCATGCAACTTAAGTTAAGCCAACAAGAACTCATGATTGAAGTTGGTAACTCCTCCTACATGACGGAGCAGCTTATATCCAACATGGAGCAGCTCTCTTAAATGATTAATGACAAAAAGGGGGAGAAAAAAAGAGGCATAGAAAGGGGAAGAAAAAGAGGCACTCTAGAAAGATCCAGGAGAGCAGGAGAAAACAAGTCAAGAAGATAAAGAATGAGAAAGCAGATGAAAGAGATGGTTCATCAGGTGAGGGGGAGCCTAAGGCTGAGGAGGAGCAAGGAGCCTGAACCAGGAAAAGAAGAAAGGAATAGCTCCACATCCCAAGGGGAGCAAGGGAGCAGGAGCAAAGGAATCAAACAGATGAATAGCTGATCAACAGACATCCTGGAAGCATACATGGAACCAAAGAGGTACATCTCTAACTAGTTAGGTATGTTCTGGATCCAGGATGTAAAATGTCAGTATATTAAATTCCACATCATTATAAATGACATTCATGATTATCTGTTTTAGAAATACAGCTGCTCACTGTATATAAGATTCATTCATAACATGCATATAAACTTATTATTTTTGTCATAATCAAATAGGGGGAGATTGTCAGGAATAAACATGTGAATGATATTCCTATTTATATATGATTTGAATATGATATATATATGAATGAATGTGCAAGCATGTTTGCATTAAGAAAAGCTATAAAGTCCTTTGATAGATAATAGAAACATATGTACAAGGACTTAGAATGAATTGATCAAATGTGTTAGGATGATCCTACATAAGCAAAACAACTTTGTAAAGTCCTTAAAAAGAAATGATGTACAAGGACTATAAATATAGAAAGATCAAGCATGTTAGGTTGATCTTCTGATGTAATAGATAGGCTTGTCTGATCGTCGAACACTGCACCAGAAATCTTAGTCTGTTGGGAGAGTCGAGGATAACTCGAGAGCTATCAAGACAGAATCGTAGTCTGCAAGATAGTAGATCTCAGAGTTCGTAGACTTCTAGGAGAGATGAGGAAGGATCGTAGTGTGTCGAGGAGAACTTCCTCAAGGCCGTAGTCTGCTGAGGAAGTCATGTTCAGAATCGTAGAGATAGCCTACCTACTAGCCGACCGAGTATCTGCCAAAGCTAAGTCAAGAATCATAGACTACACTCAGAATTGTAGAGTCTACTAATCATACCAGAGGTAGAGATCATAGTCGAGCAAGATCAGATGAAGACAACAAGCACAACGACAGAAATCGTAGAGTGTCAAGATCTGATCTCGGAGTCATAGTGTCTGCACAGCTAAAGTTGAATCGTAGAGTGCAGAACTAAGACCTCAACAAATGTGCTCTAAATGCCAAAGAAGAATCGTAGAGCAAATACGACTCACAACGAATGAACACTCCCAGAATATCAAAAGGAATGAAGCCTCTGATTGGTAATGCAAAGATACATCTCATCAAGGAAATTATAGGGTACTCAACGAATGACATACAAGCTAACAGAAGATCTAAGAACCAACCCAATCAGCATCAAGATTGAGTTGTGAAGCCATTCAAAATGAAGTCTTCCACAAGATGATCATAAGAAGACTTTAATAGCAGACTAAGGAAAGTCAGCACATGCTGTAGCTGTCAAGTAGAAAGACGACAACGTTCTTGGAAGTAACCAAGATCGTAGTGCTTGCTAAATGAAAAAGGAAATGATGGAGTACACACTGAGATACTGGCCAGCCTCTGAATAACAAGGCTAAAGTGATTAAGCATTGGGTCAGTCCATTGATGATAAGTGAACGGGAGATCACAAGGAGAAAGCGAGCTGGATATGCCACAAATCTGAAGTGTCTTGTTATTCAGAAAAGGCCAGAGCAAGGAATCGAGTCATCAGTATCTGAGAGCAGTCGAGGAAAACAGAAGTATCGAAGCACTGCACAAGAGAAGGAAGAGGTGTTCCACATTGGAGATCTAATGAACACTCTTCAAGATCTTAGTGTTAATTCTACACATCAAAAAGAAAGTCAAACAAGACACTACGATCAAGTCCAAGAAGGTATGCATCAGAATCGTAGAGTTCGAACAACTTAAGATTGAGGCATTGGCAACGGCTCAATCTAAAGATTGATGTTCGAATAAAGCTTATTGAGAGCATCAATGCAAGGACAACCTCTGATCGAGAAATCAGAAGGGTGAAATAAAGTCGTCGATCTGCCCGAGATATCAAAGTGACATATCTGACAGGGTTAGTGAAACAGTAGACTGCAGTGTCAGAAAGTCATAAAAAGATGTCATGTCACATCTACAGTCTGCACCAAATAACTCGAGATCTGCGAAGAAATTTGAATAGCTTTCAACGACTACTTTCCAACAGGAAGATTGGGAAGTAGTATAAATCAATAGAGCTTCAAAGATCAAGAGCGACTGATGATTGAAAAGTTGTAGAATCGTTGAGTTGTTGGAATGCTTTTGTTGACTCTACGAGTTCCACCAGAGATTAAGAGAACAAGTCTCAGTGACAGTGAGACTACATAGGTGGAAGTGAAGCAGCCTTGAAGAAGGACTTAAGCAGACCAGAAGCTTCACTCAACAAAGATGAGAATGCCATTGAAGATGGAAGCCAAGCTGAGAGCCGAGAAGGCCAAGAAGATAGCATTCAGAAAAGTGGCTGAGTACAAAAAAGATCAAGAGAGCCACTCTACAGATCACCATGAACCGTAAGCTAAAATTGAGCAAGTACACAACTATATCTGCAAAGTATTCAAGAAGGGTTCAGGGATTGCTAAGTGCCAGAAGAAGACTACTAAAAGCACAGAGACTTAGCAAATCCAGATGGTGATGGTGCACATCTGACATCAGATGAAGATGAGCTTAAGAGAGTATAGATCAACTGCACCAAAGAAGATGTGGTCCAGACTCGAAGCAGAATTCAAAGAGGACCACATCAAGCTGCTAAGTACAAAAGATGTTCAGATTTTAATGACATCTTAGCAGCTCAGCACCAACTCCAATAAACAAATAAAAAACTCAACAACAAGTAGCTAGGGCCTGAAGGGTCCTTGTCCAGAGGGACTAAATGAAGATCCCAAGCCTGCTGGGCTTGAAGAGTTCCTAGGGAACTAGAGAAGTTCCAAGGCTGTTGGCCTTGAAGGGTTCTTAGTGAACTGAAGTCCCAAGGCTGCTGGCCATGAAGGAATCTTAGTGATTCAGGGTGCTGCCCTTCCTTAGTGGAAATCCTGCTAGTTGAAAGCAGAAGAGTGGATTAGGAGCTTTAGTCTCTAAACCATTTAAAACCCCTTGTGTCTTTTACTTTATGTCATTTACATTATGTATATTAACTGCTATATATGTTTTAACTGCTTACCATTGAACTAACTCTACGAACAATGTATGTATGATTTTGATTATATTAATAACGGAGATCTTTTACTTATTCCGCTGTGATTTCTATGTTTGTCATTTGCTAAATTATTAGCAATATAAAATAAATCAGAAAAGTATTTGAAATTAAAAATGATCTATTCAACCCCCCCCCCCCCCTTCTAGATCTATTGTGCCTACTGGGAACTAACACATAGTGTTTGCATAGTACTTGTATAGTGTTTGCATACTAAAATCTTTTTATATAAAACAGAATACTTTTATAAAGTTATTCGTTTTATTAGATTATAAATAGAATATATTATATTTTATTGTAAACTAATCTGGACCGTCCGTTTAAAAGTAAATCAATATAGACTATTCATGGATTGGTTACTATTCAGTCCATTCTTCTATAAATAGAAGCTCATTCCTTCATTATTTCTTACGAATTCAATGAAACTCTAGAGCAAGAAACTATAGAGAGAAAGAAGAAAAGTACTCTGCTACTTCACTACTCTTATATCAAGTTTCTTTTACTGTAAGGGGTATTATTTCTTTCGTATTCATGAAGAGAACTTTTGTTATTCCATTTTTTATTACATTTGGAATAACTTTTGTATATCTGATCTACCCTATACTTGGTGAAATTCTTCTGTTATTCCATTCTTTATCATTATGTTAGAATAACTTTGTACATGCCAAATCTTCGTATACATGGTGAAATTATTACATTATTCCATATTTTATTATTCTATTGGAATATCCTGGACGGTCGTATATTACTTTGACACCGTTCCGTTATTTATTATTCTGTTGGAATAACCTGTCTATACGAAGTACCACATGCATGGTGATTTCTTTTGTTATTCCATTCTTTATTATATTCAGTTGGTTAAAGCTTTGGTTTCTATACTCTATGAAATTAATGGAATATCCTTGATATTTGCGCTTCATCCAGTATCTTTTCATGGAAATATTCTTCTGAGCATTCTTAAATTTTACTCTACAAAGAAGTATCATGTTGACAATTTGGACGTTATTAGTTCCTGGATAAATTAATTCTTGAACTTGTTTTTATTGAATTCTTATATCATTGTCATCATCCTCATGTTTATATTTTTGTTGAAAGTCATCTGTGGCATGTTGTGCATAGATGGACTTGGTATGATTATGATCAGGGATTATTCGGTGTAATCATGACCGTAATGTTACAAATGATGTGGTAAAAGTCCTCATTGGCCCGTAGTGCATTGATGGACAGTTGTTGGCATGATCATGACCATTGATGAATACATGAATATCTTTGGCCTGTAGTGCATGAATAATTTGTGGTCGTGACTAATGAATATCCTTGGCCGTAGTGCAGGGATGATGTGGATTATTTATTAAGCTGAGTCCCAGTGATAAAAGTGATGAAAAACCTTTTAAATCATAAAAGATAGTAGATTTTATTCTCTACTTGACTCTTTTAATGAATTGCATGTTCCACTGCAGTTAAACTTGATGTCTATTGTATTTTATCAGTTTAACATTGTTGAAGACTAATGATAATTTATTCTGAATTATCTTAGTCATAATATTTCTTATTGGGCTAGTTGAGCTCACCCTTTTACTTTCATTGTTCTCGTCAGGAAATGAGAACGTAGCAGGGACTAGTCGGGGAACGGAGTGACGGTCCAGATAATAGCATTAGTAGTGCTCACTATTCTGTTAAATAGTGTGATAATAAATGTAATGAGGACTCAATTGAGTGAGGATATTGTCTAGATGACAATATTTGTATTAAAACTCATAGCATATGTTTTGTCGTATTTTACACGACTGTTGTATAATTAAGTTGTATTTGAATTTTGTACCATGTATTTGGCGACTCAAGATGGGTGATGTATACCTATTTTAGGGGCGTCACATAACCTGTCTGTGCGGTTTATCGCATGTCTAGTGATTTCTTTTGTTATTCCATTCTTTATTATACTCAGTTGGTTAAAGTTTTGACTTCTATACTCCATGAAATTAGTGGAATATCCTTGATATTTGCGATTCATCCAGTATCTTTTCATGGTAATATTCTTCTGAGCATTCTTAAATTTTACTCTATAAAGAAGTATCATGTTGACAATTTGGACGTTAATAGTTCCTGGATAAATTAATTCTTGAACTTGTTTTATTGAATTATTATGTCATTATCATCATCCTCATATTTATATTGTGTTGAAAGTCAGTTGTGGCCTATAGTGCATAGATGGACTTGGTATGATTATGACCAGGGATTATTCGATATAATCATGACCGTAATATTACAAATGATGTGGAAAAAGTCATCATTGGCCCGTAGTGCATTGATGGACAGTTTTTGGTATGATTAAGGCTATGGATTCTCTTCGGCCAAGGGTGCAAAGATGAATTGTTTAATGGCATGATCAGGACCGTTGATGAAAACATGATTATCTTTAGCCCGTAGTGCATGGATAATTCGTGGTTGTGATACTAAAGAATATCCTTGGCCTATAGTGCAGGGATGATTTGATGATGTGGATTATTTATTAAGCCGAGTTCTAGTGATAAAAGTGATGAAAAACCTTTTAAATCATAGAAGATAGTAGATTTTATTCTCTACTTGACTTTTCTAATGGGTTGCATGTTCAATTTGTAGATTAAACTTGATGTTTGTTATATTGTATCAGTTTAATACTGTTGAAGGCTAACGATAATTTATTATGCATTATCTTAGTCATAATATTTCTTACTGGGCTAGTTGAGCTCACCCTTTCTTTCACTGTTCTCTTTAGGAAATGAGAACGTAGCAAGGACTAGTCGGGGAACGGAGTAACGGTCCAGATGATAGCATTAGTAGTCCTCACTATCCTGTTAAATAGTGTGACAATAAATGTAATGAGGACTCCATTGAGTGTGGATATTGTCTAGATGACAATATTCTTATTAAAACTCTTAGATTCTGTTATGTCGTATTTTATACGACTGTTGTATAATTAAGTTGTATTTGTATTCTGTACCATGTTTTTGGCGACTCGGAATAGGTGATGTATACCTATTTTGGGAGCATCACAATTTTAGTCCCTTAGTAAGTCCCCAGAACATCAACATCAGATCAGGAACGTAGGATCAAGAATTTATTCAAAAAAGGTATAACCCTAATTTAAAAATTTGATCTTTGATACCATGTTAAAAGTTATATTTTATTATTTTAATTTGTTTTTTTGTAGTATATAGAGTTGATCTGGGTTGGTACATAGTGGATCCGTAACATTTATATGCACGAATTTGATATTTTGAAAAATCTAGAAAATTTTATGACAACCGAATATCAGACCTCATAGATCTTTGTCTGTTTATAGTTTTTATTGTTTAAATGTTTGAAGTTTTAGTATGTCATGAGGACTTGGATCTGGAACTTGAATCAAGCCCAAATCATGTTTATATTGAAAGTTATTAATGGTCAAAGTCGGTTCACCGACCATGACCAAGCAAATCTGGGTAACCCAAATGTTACCCAGAAAGCTCTGACAATGACTTTATGACCTTAGATCTTGTAGGTTTTTGTTGATTTGTTATAGCTGTTGTATCTAGGTTATAGTCTGTTATATGGACTACATGCTTATGCTTTTATAACACATAAACATCAAACTGGGTGAAGGTAGTGGCTGGTCAAAATGGGTGAAACGATCACGTTTTCTATTTTCTGGGTAACCCAGAAAACTGATGAACATGATCTCTGACATACTTTGACCAACATAAATCTTCTCATTGTGTTGTTGTTATATGTATTTTATGTAATGAATCTGTTCAATTGCATGCCGACTACAATCTAGAACCATTAGAACACCAAAACATTGCACAGAAAGTAAGTTGTGGAAGCCCAAAAGTGATCAGTCGAACTGGTCTTATTTTCTAGGTAACCCAAAAAATGAAGAACAGCTCTGACAGATAGTTTGAGCTTCCATATCTTACTTGTGTGTTGTAATCTGACCCAGAACTTGTTTGATACTTGTAGTATTACATCAATACTACAAAATCAAAGTCTTAATTTGCCCAGAAACATTAAGATCTGACAAATATTGTTGGTCAAAGTAGGCTACTCGAAACTGCATATGAATGTTCTTCAAGCTCAAGAACACTATAGGCGACACTTTCCGTCGCTAAAGACTTTAGCGACAGACTTATTAATTTTAATTATATAAATTTCAAAAAATCATTTAAAAATAGAAAATAATTTCTCAAAATTACAAAAATTATTTGAAGTTATAAAAATTAACTTTTAATAATTTAAATTTTTTTTCATAAATATTAATATTTATTTGAATATTATTGATATTTAATTTATTTAATAAATATATTAAATAAATTAATTAAAAATAATTTTATTATATTAAAATCATTTTAAATTATAATAAAGCACTTAAAAATATTTGTAGTTATAAAACATAACTTTTAATATTTTAAGGCAAATTTCATTAATTATTTAATGTTAATGATTTTAGATTTATTTAATAATTATATTAAATAAATTAGTTAAAAATGATTCTAATAATATAAAAATTATTTTAAATGAAAATAAAGTGTTTAAAAATATTTTAAGTTATAAAATATAACTTTTAATATTTAAAGGTAAATTTCAATAATAATTTAATATTAATGATATTAGATTTATTTAATAATTATATTAAATAAATAGTTTAAAAATAGTTTTATTGGTTTAAAAATCATTTAAAAAGGATATAAATGGTTTTAAAATATTTTAAGTTATGATAAATGACTTTTAATATTTTGATAAATAATACATTAATATTTAAATATTATTGGTAATTATTTAAAATGATTTTAAAATGTTTTAAAAATATTTTAAGTTATTATAAATAACTTTAATATTTTGACAATGGTTTCATTAATACTTTTATATTATTTAAATATTAATGATAATAGAATTATTTAATATTTAAATCATTTAATAATAATTCCAGTGTTTGAAAAATCATGATAAATTATAATAATTATTTAAAAATTATTATAAGTCATTTAAAAATAATATGACTGATATTTAAATTATCCAGGATAATTTTTAAGATTCAGAATAAAGTTTTCTTAACAATAAACTCAATAATTACTCGATAAAGTCGTCGGTACACCGAATTAAGTCCGAAATTGATCAATACCTATGTAGATTGACCTGATAAGTGTCTGTTTATGTCCTAATGATTGATATAACTATGTGACAATGTGCTTAGGTTATATGTTGACTGCAATTCAAAGTACTATGTGTTACGATATATTATTCTAATCGAAAGAACGATCTTATGAATGATAGGTCGTTGTATTAAAGATAGAAATAAGTAGCAGTAATCAACTATCCAGGCAAATATCTAACCCTTTGCATTTACTTTATGCAATTGACATGTATAAGCCAGTTTCAGAACTATATTATTGTTGTTTATTAGCTCTATTATTGTTCATGTATATATTCCTTTGTAAACATTGTAATGACCATGAATTTTAAACTCTTTATTAAATAAATATGTGATTTAATTTTTAATGAGTTAGTTTTGTGAGTCTATTTAAACCTTATGTGATTATGTGAATTTATGAAATTATTAAAGGGAGTCACTAATAGTTTATTTAAATTAGTGGACTAACCCTAAGACTTTAATATCAAAGAATTGATAGGATTATTAATAATTAAATATTTAATTTATTTGAATATAATGATGAGATTTGAACATATTGATTAATTGCAAATATGGGTAATTAAATTGATAATGTGTTGATTTATAATTATTATGAATAAATAATAAGTAATTGAGTAAGAGATTAATAAATATAATATGATTATATTTACTTGATTAATTTAATGCAAGCATGTAATATAGTAAACCTTTATTATATGGTAGTTAACTATATATTTTATATAGTACAAGGTGACACATTAATATATCTATATATTATAGACTACATAGTAAGAGTTATTGCATTCATGTATGTGACGCACCCAAAATAGGTATATAATACCTATTTTGAGTCGCCAAATACATGGTACAGAAAGAAAACTACAACTTCAATAATACAATTGTCGTGCAAAATATGACAACACATACTGTGAGTTTAAATACAAATATTATCTTCTAGACAATATCCACACTCAAATAAGTCGTCATTACAATTATTCATACACTATTTTACATAAATAGTGAGGACTGCTAAAACATCTTTCTAGAACCATCACTCTATACCCCGACTAGATCCTGCTATGTTCTCCACCTCCTAAGAAGAAAATGGAACAAAAAAGAAAAGGGTGAGCTCAACTAGCCCAGTAAAGAATATTATGACTAAGATAATATACAACAAATTATCATTAGTCTTCAATAGGGAAAATCTGATAAAATATAATAGACAATAAGTTTTAGATCAACAAATGTAGCGGAAACATCAATCTATTAGAAGAGTCACGTAGAGAATGAGATCTACTATCTTCTAAGATTTAAAAATCCATCATCAATATTTTATCCCTGTAACATCAGTCAATATACATCTTTAATCAAATATTCATCTTTGCACTACAGACTAAAGATATTCATTTGTATCACCAGTCGATCATGTTCATCTCAACACCTATTCACCTTTGCACTACGGGCCAAAGATATTCATTAGTTAATCATTCATCTTTGCACTACAGGCCAAAGATATTCAGTAACATCATCATTTAAGACTGAGGTTGATGAAAAATATTTTAAAGAAAACGAATCCAGTGAGACAGAAGGACAAATATTAGGGATTCGTATAACAGTTAATCCAAGATCAATAATACTTCATAATAACCAATTGTGAAGCAAAATTCAAAAATAAAGATCAAAACATGGATACAATCAAAGATAGTAACCATAATAGACATCTTGGACAAAAAGGAAAATTTTCATTTTTCGATGAATAGTACCGTATACGTGAATAGTGCCGTATACGTGAATAGTAACCCCGACATAAAAAGGTAGAAATTCCACAATAAAATCCATATCAATATTTCGGTATAATGATATTGAAAGAATAACATCATTACAAAAAAAAAATATCCCTTACCTCAAAATAACCGTACTTCTGACTGAATTTCGGATATAGTGCTGACAGAAACTTGCACTGAATAGAAACTCTCAAAATATCAAAATAATCACAAAAATACGCTCGATAATCTAGAGAGAAAGGAAACTTTTTTCTAATGTGGTTTTCAATTCTAACCTTAACGTCTATTTATAGGAAAATCCTAGGACGCCATATGAGACTAGAATAATAAAATATTATTTTTTATCTCCTTTTTTCCTACGCATGAAAAGACCAGTCATCTAGGATGCCATTCTTGAAAAATCCTTGCAGCCCACATGTTAAAACAAAAGTGGGTCCCACTCATAATTTAATAAAAATCATTTTATTTTCCAAAACTTCAGTAATTCATAGAAAATAGCCCGTTTATCAGAAAAATACGAATTTTATGTCCATTCCACACGAAATCGAATTTTCTACAACTTTGTAGCTTTGAGTTTTTCCAAATTCCAAACAAAAAATATCTGAAATACACAAACGGATGATTTTTAATACCTCCATTCCAACAAAATACTGATAAAACACCTCAGCATTAATTCCTTCATTTATAACCACATAAAATAAATAAATCCATCATTTATATCCACATCAAATAAATATTTCCTTATCATATAAATTGTGACGCCCCCAAAATAGGTCCATTCCATCCAACCCATTCTGAGTCGCCAAATACATGGTACAGAAACAACTACAACTTTATTATCACAACAATAAAACTGTGAGTTTAAATACAAATATTATCTTCTAGACAATATTTATACTCAAATAAATCCTCATCACATTTATTGATACATTATTTTTACAATAATGGTGAGGACTACTAAACAACTCTCTCTAGAACCTTCATTCCATACCCAGACTAGTACTGCATTTCATTCTCGCCTCCACGAGAAGAAAAATGGAACAACAAGGAAAAGGGTGAGCTCAACTAGCCCGATAAAAGAATGTTATGACTAAGATAATATACAACAAATTATCGTTAGTCTCCAACAGGAAAAATCGATAGAATACAATAGACAACAAGTTTCGGATCAATATTCGCAATGAAATAATAATTCATAGAAGAGTTACGTAGAGAATGAAATCTACTATAATCTATGAATTTAACGGTCCATCATCAATATTTTATCCTGTAACATCAATCAATATTCATCTCAAATCAAATATTCATCTTTGCACTACAGAGCCAAAGATATTCATCAATCGGTCATATTCATCTCAACACTGTTCATCTTTGCACTAAAGGCCAAAGATATTCTTCAGAAATCATTCATCTTTTGCACTCTGAGCCAAAGATATTCAATAATATCATCATTTAAGACCGAGGATGATGAAAAAATATTTTTAAAGAAACGAATCCAATTGAAACAAAATGACAAGGATTAAGGATTAAGGATTAGTACTTTTGTTTTATCCATGTCCAACAATACCTCAAAAATAATCATAGTGGTGTAAAATTCAAGAATGATCAAAACATGGATACAATCAAAGCTATTATCCAAAATAGATATTTTAGACGAAAAGAAAAATTTTCATTTTTCTATGAATAGTCTTAATGATTCGTGAATAGTGCCAGATATCGTGAATAGTCTTAGTATCGTGAATAGTAACTCAGACACCCAAAGATAGAAATTCCACAAAAAAAACATCTTCACGCTTCATGAATAGTACTGTGAAATAGTAACTCGTGAATAGTAACTCATGAATAGTAACTTTCGTGAATAGTAACTCATGAATAGTAACCCGACATGAAAAAGTTCCAAATTTGATAAAAGTACCAACCAATATTTCAAAGATAATTATATTGAAGAAATAATACCATTACGAAAAAAAATAATATCCCTTACCTCAAAGAATCGAAGACTTTGGAAGGAAAGGTCGGAAGTGATCTTTGAATGAAACTTATCTTTGACAACAAAGAACTCTCAAAGTATCTAAATACTCACAAAATCGCTCAATAATATAGAGAGAGAGAGAAACTTTGTTTACGGTGTGATTTTCAATTCTAACTTAGCCCTCTATTTATAGGAAAATGTTAGCCCGTAAGCAGCGGACTTGACACCACACGATGGCTTTACACGCTACTATTGCCACCCACCACATTTGAAATAAAATTCAGCACATTTCTTCACCAACCACAAGTGGGGCCCACTCAATTCTAGAATTTTCCACCAAAATCAATTATAAACCTAATTTCCGAATCCGACACCTCTTAAAATTCACAACAAATCATTCGTGCATTTTAACGGTTCAAAATTTGTGGACATATACTCAACTTATGTATGTATAACATACCCAAAATTACCACAATCCAACGGTCGGATTAAAAATTATAACCCCATGAATATATCTCAAAACCCACGATTTGATTTTTAATACCTCCAATCCGATAAAATCTTGATAAAACACCTCAACATTAATTCCTTCATTAATAACCACATAAATAAATCCATCATTTATATTCATATAAAATAAATATTTCCTTATCATATGAATCAATAATTAATTATTCACAAATAATATTACGTAATCACAATTATGCAAACCAGTAGTAGTTCGAAAGAGGGGCTTTCGATAAGGATCTCTCTCTTCTTGGCGCAATTAGGTGACCAAACCTCTCCTTAGACGAACTTTCTAGACATTGCCAATAATGTTATCTAATAATATTATTCAAATAATATGAATTATTGATCGATAATGGGAAATCTTCATGCGGTGACAATTATTGAACAACAATAATATAAAATATCAACGCATGACAATTATTGAATCAATAAAATAAAATATTGAATAATAACTACTATGAAAATTATTGAGTAGTGCCATCTTACGTAAGGATCAATAATTCAACAATCTTGTGCAATACTGGTAATGCTCTTTATGCAACCACGCGTATTCTCAGATTTTAACCAAAGGTATTCCAACGGTCTTAACGGTATAATAACTACGCCATTATTTTTAACCAACTTATATTTGTCGCTTTTCTTCATCCAATCGCTTTTCCGTTATGGGGCCCACACATGGTCTGCGGCATATCAATAATAATATTCCCAACAAGATCTTAATATTCCACGACCAAACGAATATTCCCCGACAACAATGAATATTTTATAACCACTTGCTTATTTTGAAATATTTGCGCATTTTACCCATAACTAACCACATTAATCAAATCCACCCTTACTATTTCAAAATAATAAATAAAGGAAATTCCTTTTTATTTAAAAAAAATTTCGGGGTCTTACATAAATCATCAATTAATTATTCACAAATAATATTACAGAATCACAATTATGACAACCAGACCGTTCCTAGGAAAGAGGGGGCTTTCCAATAAGGATTTCTCCTTACTGACGCACAATTAGGTGACCAAAACTCTCCTTAACAGAACTTTCTAGACATTGCCAATAACACTATCTAATAATATTATTCAAATAATATGAATTATTGATCTGATAATGGAAAATACTGTGCAGTGACAATTATTGAAACAACAATAAGATAAAATATCAACGCAATAATTATTGAATCAATAAAATAAAATATTAAATAGTAATTACTGTAATAATTATTGAGTAGTGCCTTCTTACATAAGAATCAATAATTCAACAATCTTGTGCAATCTGCAGTATCACTCTTTGTACAACCACACGTATTCGTATTTTTAACCACTGTGTAATCCAACGGTGTTAACGGTAACAATTACGTCGTTATTTATAAAAGCTCAAACTTTATTGCTTTTCTCTTCATTCGATAATTATTACATTATGGGGCCCACAAATGATCAAGGCTCGTCGTCATGCGGATATTCCCCGACAAAAAGAATATTCCACGACCAAATGAATATTCCCCGACAACAATGATTATTTTATAACCACTTGCTTATTTTGCAAAATTTGCACATTTCACCCATAACTAGAGCATTATATCAAATTAATTCCTTATTATTTCAAAATAATAAATAGAAAAAATTTGATTTTATTTATAATAAGTTGGGGTCTTACAACCTCCCCTCCTTATGAAATTTTGTCCTTGAAATTTACATACGTACTTGGTGTTTCGAAAAGGTGAGGGTACATCACTTTTATTTTCGATTCCAACTCCCAGGTCATTTTCTCAATAGCATGGTTCCTCCACAAAACCTTAACTTGTGGGATAACCTTTGTTCGTAGGACATGCTCTTTTCTATCCAAGATCTTGACAGGTACCACTTCGTACGTTAAATCTTCAGCTATCTCGTCTGGTTCTAACGCAATAATATGGTTTGAGTTGTCCACATATTTACGTAACATCGATACGTGAAAAAAGTTATGAACACGCGACATACTTAGCGTTAAAGCGAGTCTATAGGCCATAGTTCTTACTCGATCGAGGATTTCAAATAAATCAAAGGTTTGAGCTTTCTTCTCTTCATCGACTCTTACTCGTAGAATAACACCTTCTTGCACCTTCTTCTTTATATTCATCAGCTCCGGTGTGTATCTTGAGCGGTTTTAACGTTATCAATTAAAGTCGATTCTACTCGTATATTTAACATCATAACGTGGGTCCCTAGAGTCTTTAACTCTATCATTATCGTTTGTAAATTATACAAAATAGGTCTTTGTGTTCAACAATATTGCATTCGTACTCGCGTATGATCTTCTACTCAACGCGTCAGCTACCACGTTCGCTTTTCCAGGATAGTATAGTCAGAACAAGTGTCGAAATGAGTCGCCTCTTGAGCTCTTGGAAAATCTTCTTGCATTCCTCGCTCCATACGAATTTTGTATCTTTCTGAGTCAGTTAAGTTAACGGAGTAGCGATTAGAGAAAATCCTTCCACGAATCTCCGATAATAACCAGCTAAGCCCATAAAGCTACGTACTTTAGTCACCGACTTCGGTTGCTCTCAACTATGATTCATATCCCAATCTTGGATAGCACGTCACAATGGCACCTATCGTTTTACCACCACACAAATATATAGTCCCCTACAAAGAGTCTGGCTTTGGTGCATTCCACAAAGGAAGCTTTAGTACCAACTCTTGTACTTAGGTTTTTAACTCCTGAAGTTCAATAGGAGCCATTTGATATGAGATTTTAGAAATGGGTTTTGTACAGGGTTTAAAGTCGATAAAAAATTCAATATCACACTCTGGGGGTAGGCCAGGAAGTTCTTGAAATCTTTGTTAGGTTTGTAATATTCATATGCTTGTGATCAAATTGCATAAAAAGTGCTTGAGCGTGTAAAATCGAGTTTAAAAATTTACAAACCATATACCGGATCATCCTTTATGCATAATTATTAATTAAGCGAAAAGATAAAGAATAAATCATACCCTTGAAGATCGAGCTTCCTCAGGTACAAGTTCACCTCCAAATCCTTTCGCGTTCAATCTTGAATCCACCGGTTTGGTTCCTTCCTTTGATCAACGTTAGCCACCCAAATGTTTGGCCTCTGAGGTGATCCACCAAGAAGAATAAAATTCAAGAAGATGGGTGTTATGGCTAACCCTAGTTTTCTATCTCTATAGAAAGGGTGTACTCTCCCAACAATTGGAATTATTACGTATGTTGAAAAATCAACAACCCATACCACCCATAATAACACTCCTCTTATTTATAGATGTGGGCAACCCATCTTAACAATTAAGGAATTGGGTTTTATTTAATTAATTCTTTTAATTAATTAAGCTCCCTAATCTTATTAGGGATAATTAATTAAACTCTTTTAATTAATTTAACCTCCTAATCTTATTAGAAATAAATGAGAGTACTTATATTAAATTAATTCCTAAACTCTTTTAGAAATTAAAATAATAATAATTGTAATAATATTAATAAGACTCCTCTTATTAATTTTTATTTAATATTTCTAAAATATTAAATAATAAATATTAAGCTATTTAATTTATTCTATCACCATAGATTAAATTAAATATACATAACATATATTATTACGATTATGCCATTAACTTCTTAAATAATTATTCTTCCTTTTATGGTGTGACCCTTTAGGTTCTCCATATTAAGCCCATTGTGAATAAATCAATTAGAACAATTCTAATCTTATTTAAATAAATAAATTAAACAATTAATTTATTTAAATAATATTTATTCTACAATAGGGATAAGCCTCCCTAGCGATCAACGACTTTCCAGATAATATAGATTTCAACATTAATCATTAAAGAACCTTTGAGTAAATAGTTACTGGTCTGATTCAATCCTTCCACCATACAATGTCCCAATTAAATATAAGACATGGAATTACTGTCAAGTCTCATTTTATTTAATTATATGTATTTCGATCCTTAAATGCACAACTCCAAATAATGCAAATTAGAAACTCCTTTCTAATTTCATTCTGCCTTGGCCAAGGACTACTGGGTTGTCATTTATCGAATCACATAGGACATTTCTCTTCTTTTATTAGAAGTGGTAGATTCTTTATTGATCATACATTATCTCCATGTACAACTTATTATACCCAAGCATACCCTTTGATATACCCTAAGGGTCTTAAGGAATAAGTCAAAGTATAACTCATCATACACAAGATACTATGATGATCTCAAGTCCAAGGATCACTTGTACTACTATCACTACTGAGAATTCCTATTGACAGCAAATAAAACTCCATTAGGTATTCCTTAGCGAGCCACGTTCAGTGAACTTATTCTCTAATAAGCACCTACATACTTGCTTTAGTGTCTCCACACAAATGATCATGAGATCAATCATCCTCATCCAATGAGCAAGCAACGTATGTACCAATCTATCAAGATTCACTAATCCCCAATTTAGTAATCCAATGATTGGGAACTATTTTAGTTTTAAGCTTTCTAAGAATTTAGATCTCATTAGAATGATCATCATCATTATTCTAAAAGCATTGCTTAAAACTATGGGTTTATCACATATTATAAAACAGCATCATGTAGATAATTAAAAGCCTTTAATAAATTAATACTTTTTATTAATAAATGAATAAGATTGTTACAAAGTATATGCTTTATCATCAAACATGATTGGCTTGTGTGCATACTACTTTCAATCTCCCACTTGCACTAAAGCCAATCGTCATGGTAACTCATACTTTTCTTCTCTAAGTGACGATTATCCTGCTGTTGGATAAGCTTTAGTTAATGGATATGTAATGTTGTTCTTGAGAGTCCACTATCTCTATAGTGATTTCCCATCTTTCAATGATTCTAATAATCAAATGAAAGTGCCACAACACATGTTTAGATCCAAGATGAGACTTAGGAACTATTCCTAGTTCTGTAATGAACTTTTAATCCAAACAATCAACTTGCAGCTTCATTTATAGCTACTTATTTTGTCTTTATCACTAAACCAAACAACTCTTTCTTTGTTTGGAACCTTTCCAATTCACTACACCACTTTTCAAGGTAACCCTTTACCTTAAAGTGGACTTTTCATCGTCTTGAGTGCATGCTCAAAAACTTGAGTGCATTAAGCCCTCTAGTTTTAATTTAGACCCACCATGAATATGATCACATCCTTAGTGCTTGGGTTAAGCACTTTAAGATGTTTTCAACGACTCATAGTGAACTTCTCCAGAATATGACTGATCAACATCAGGTCTCGTACATTTCATTGCATACATGATTGTCACTCATGCAATCTCTCTTCATTGGAGTCTATGGGGACTATTAAGAGAGATACACTCCATGGCTCATCAACATGAGACATCTCTTGGAGTTTGCCATGCTAAACGACTTTAGCATCAAATGAATATACGTTCCTTGGGTTAAGTCGAGCATCCTCTTAAATCTATCTATATAGATTTATATCCCCAATTAAGATACTCTTCCAAATCATTCATGGAGGAATGTTTAGACAACTTTATCTTTACTGATTGTAGCATTGGTATGTCATTCCTTATCCGTAGTATATCAACATATAATATTAGGAATGTCACGGCGCTCCCAATTGTCCCTTTTGTACACACTAGAAGTCTTACCTCATCGAATGTAACTCGGATCATCATCTTCTATAATGTGTACCTCATCATCATCATCCATGATGAATCCATACCTCCTAGGTATCTTGATACTATTCGATTCTGATTGGTTGTGGTACAATAGGTCTATCTACAGTTTCCTCTTATTTGACTTATAGTGTTTTGTGGTTCTTGAACTTTTCAAGATCTATTATCCCCCACTAGCCCCTTCAATGATAAACACCTTTATCTTAGAAGGCACCGTGTTTCGTAACAAACACCTTTTGCTAAGTAGAATTATAGAACATATACCCTAAACTTACTTTAGGATGTCCCACAAATCATACATGTCAAATTTTGTCCCAAGCTTATCCTTTGAAACCTTTTCACATAAGTTGGACAACCCTTATCTTAACATACTTAAGATTAGGAATCCTCCACATCCATAACTTTTATGGAGTCTTGGGGCTTGGATTTTGAGGTTACCTTTTAAATAGATATCGCGACCATTTCTGGGACATGATCCTGGAAGGATACTGGAATGTCGATAAAATCATTATGGACCGTACCATGTCCAACAAGGTACGATTTTTCCTTTCAGATACATCAATCAATTATTGCGTATTAGGAGGCGTCCATTATGAGAAAACCATTTGAGATGATCCAGAAACTTATTGCACAAGTATTCCTTCCTTGATCCGATCAAAGAATCCTAATACTTTGCCAATTTGTTTCACTTTTGAATTCTTTGAACCTTTCAAATAATTCACACTTGTATTTCATCAAATACATACATTCAACTCTTTGAATGATCATCTCCTTTTCTTATACTAATTTGTTCAATATGCAAAATTATTTTCATGTAAGTCAAGTATACAAAATCCATTAAGTAATATTCCAGTTATATACAAAACATTATTATTATAAACAGAACAACAATTGTTCTTAATTATAATACCAAAGTTTTCATTGTCCAACAATAAAATGGAAATAATATTTTTAACAAGAACTAGAATACAATAACAACTTATTGACTTAATAGATTTGCCCGTAGGCATTGTTAAACTATAAGTTTCTATGGCTAATCAAAGAACCTTTGCTTCATTTCCCACATAGGATTACTTATCTTGTTTAACTTTCTACTTACCTTGGTCCTTCATAAATCTCTATTTATGATAACCAAAGCGGTATCCAATACCCAAGTAGAACCTTGACTTAAAGAAAATTTATTTTAATCATGAACAAAAAGCGTATTATATGTAGAAACTTCACTAAGCTTCTTTGGTTAGCCTCTGCAAGATGCTTCTCGCAGCTTCTTTCGGTGTCCAGGCTTATTGCGGTGGAAGCAAACTCCTTTGATATCCGTGATCGCTTTTGTTCTTATTATCCTTTGTTAATGCCTTTCTATTTACCTTCTTTGAATCGCTTCTTCTTTTCGAAAGTTCCTTTGGCCCCTACCAAGAAGACTTGATCTTTCTTGGTTGGAAAGTGACTCTCAACATTTTTCAACATGTTAAGCAAATCAAAGAAAGGCGATATCTAGCTTGTTCATATATGAAAAATTCACAACAATTAATGAAAGGAGTCCGGAGTGAGTGCAAGATCAAATCTTGGCTCAACACTCCATCCATGACAAAACCAGTTGTCTAATTGATCAATCAAATTGATTATGTTAAGAACTTTTTATGCATACTATAGTGTCATTGGCCATTCTAGATCGGAAGAGCTCCTTAGATATCTCGATATCTATCGGTCCTACTTTCCTCACCATCAACTACTTGATGTGCGGGAATATAATAAAAGCATCCATAGTTTTATCTTGTGTATTGAAGCTTGTTACTCATAGATGCGAGCATGATGCATTGAGCCAATTTGTGCATCATCTTGCCACTTTCTAAAAGTAGCAATGTCTTCCTCGGAGGCATTATGCGCAACCATTGCGAGGGGATAGGCGTATTAAGGACATAAGATAGCTTTTCAACTATGAGAACTATTCTCAAATTCCTTAACCAATCCGTTTAATATGGTCCGGTTAAATAACATCTAATATGTTTCGCAGTGATAGTAATTTTAGACATTGTAAAATTCTGTAAATGAATTTGTAATTAACAACATTTTAACATACATTCTATTATTAATTACCAAAATAATTTAGGTCTTGTTATAAATTGGTATCTCCCACTATTTTCTTCAAACTATATTACCCTCACTTATATAGTTCGGCAAAATCTAATTAAAGATTTAGCTAGTGAGAATAAGGATCCCATTTCAAATGTATATAGCCTTGTGGTGACACAACAAACTATATATAAATAAATAGGTAGACAACTTTTGTCAATTACATCAACTATGCAACTCCTTGTATTTTGCCTCTTAGATTATTTTGATCAAGTGGTGGCACATCCGAATTAAAATTATCCAAGTTAAGTCCAACCTAGCACTCCATATATTCAAAAAAGAAAAATATCATCCTTGTGGTGACACAACAAAACAATATTGTTCAATTTTCTTTATAAGCATCAAATGTGATAAATTAACATCTTAAATACTTAATACTTGCCTTGTGGTGACACAACAAACTCATATTAAATATTTAATACTCTATTAATTTTATCGTGCTAGAAAGCGGCGTTCGATATTCCAAATATCTTTGAGCGCTTAGGACTTAATATAAAAATTGAGGGTTTGTTATTAATTTGTCTCATCTTGTTTAGCGCATTTATATATATATATAAAAATACGCGTCATATTAATTAACATGCGAAGCATGTTTGCATAATATATAATATATATAAAATAAGCATGCACATATAGAATACTATATTCTACCCGGATTGATTATGGACTTTTATTCTAGTTTGGTTCACTAGAGCCACCAAGTGAACCAAAAGGTCAAACCTAGGGGTGCAAGAAATAATATTTAAATATAACTATTACATTTAAACCCTGCTCCATAACAAACGGGTCTTCAAGCGCCTTGCCCTTGATCTCCAATTTTTCAAAAATTAATTCTAACTATTCCTATTACAAAACTATTTTAAAATAAATAGAAACCTTGATCGTGATCGAGGGAAGTACATAGGAGGAGATAGAATTTATATTCGAAAAATTAGAGAAGGCGATCTACGCAGAACCCCATTTAATAAAGCCCATACATTCATGCATCCAACTAAAATAAAATCCAATCACATTGGTCAATAGTCCATAATCAATCCCATTTATTATCATACACATCACCATATGCATCAATAAATAACATTCATCTCATGAATAATAAACATTTAATATATATATTGATATCATTTAATGGGCAACTTTAGTTAGTATAAAATCTATTTTTTGAATCAAAATAAACTCCTTTATTTTAATCCAAATTTAAATCAAAATAAAACTATTTTATTTTAATTTATCTAATTTTTGAATAAAATAAACTATTTTATTTTAATCAAAATCTTTAATCAAAATAAACTCCTTTATTTTAATTAATTATGGAATCCAATTCCATGTAATAAAAAAATCTTTAATTAAAATAAACTCTTTTATTTTAATTAATTATGGAATCCAATTCCATGTAAAAAAAATTTATTAAAGGAAACACGGATTTTCTTTTCCTATTCACAAATAAACTCTTTTATTTTGAATAATATGAAATCATATTTCATATCTAAATAAACTCCTTTATTTAAGGAAAGATCAATTTCAACTCCAATTAGTTATCATGGAATCCAATTCCAACTCTAATTAGTTAGCATGAAATTCTAATTTTAAAATTAAAATAAATCTTTTATTTTAATATTAAAATAAACCTTTTATTTTAAGATTAAAATAAACCTTTTTATTTTAATTATAAAATTATTAAAATTAAAATAAAACTTTATATTTTAATATTAAAATAAACCTTTTATTTTAAAATTAAAATAAACTTTTTATTTTAATTATATAATTAATTAAACTCCTTTAACTTTTTGATAAAATTTCCGTGGCCTTGGGCCACGTGCCATCCCAAAAAAAAATCGGCAACCTGTAAGCCTTTTTTTTTAAAAATCTAACGTGGCCATATATATTGAAATTCTTGATTTCCGTGCAACACTTTGCAACTTTATGTGCCACGAAACCGCAGATTCCAAAAAATAAAATTCGGTGTTCCTTTTTTTTTATTTATTAAATTTTATACAATAAAATTATGCCCAATAAAATTGTTCTAAACACATATCAACATACATATCAAATCTGAACAATTAATAATTCGCATAAAGGTTTGGCTCGATGCCACCGTTAGGTTTGTAATATTCATATGCTTGATCAAATTGCATAAAAGTGCGGAAGCGTGTAAAATCAGAGTTTAAAAATTTACAAACCATATACCCGGATCATCCTTTATGCATAATTATTAATTAAACAAAAAGATAAAGAATAAATCATACCCTTGAAGATCGAGCTTCCTCAGGTACAAGTTCACCTCCAAATCCTTTCGCGTTCAATCTTGAATCCACCGGGTTTGGTTCCTTCCTTTGATCAACGTTAGCCACCCAAATGTTTGGCCTCTAGAGGTGATCCACCAAGGAAGAATAAAATTCAAGAAGATGGGTGTTATGGCTAACCCTAGTTTTCTATCTCTATAGAAAGGGTGTACTCTCCCAACAATTGGAATTATTACGTATGTTGAAAAATCAACAACCCATACCACCCATAATAAGACTCCTCTTATTTATAGATGTGGGCAACCCATCTTAACAATTAAGGAATTGGGTTTTATTTAATTAATTCTTTTAATTAATTAAGCTCCCTAATCTTATTAGGGATAATTAATTAAACTCTTTTAATTAATTTAACCTCCTAATCTTATTAGGAATAAATGAGAGTACTTATATTAAATTAATTCCTAAACTCTTTTAGAAATTAAAATAATAATAATTGTAATAATATTAATAAGACTCCTCTTATTAATTTTTATTTAATATTTCTAAAATATTAAATAATAAATATTAAGCTATTTAATTTATTCTATCACCATAGATTAAATTAAATATACATAACATATTATTACGATTATGCCATTAACTTCTTAAATAATTATTCTTCCTTTTATGGTGTGACCATTTAGGTTCTCCATATTAAACCTACAGAATAAATCAATTAGAACAATTCTAATCTTATTTAAATAAATAAATTAAACAATTAATTTATTTAAATAATATTTATTCTACAATAGGGATAAGCCTCCCCTAGCGATCAACGACTTTCCGGATAATATAGATTTCAACATTAATCATTAAAGAACCTTTGAGTAAATAGTTACCGTATCTGATTCAATCCTTCCACCATACAATGTCCCAATTAAATATAAGACATGGAATTATTATCAAGTCTTATTTTATTTAATTATATGTATTTCGATCCTTAAATGCACAACTCAAATAATGCAAATTAGAAACTCCTTTCTAATTTCATTACGCCTTAACCAAGGACTCTTTGGGTTGTCATTTATCGAATCACATAGGACATTTCTCTTCTTTTATTAGAAGTGGTAGATTCTTTATTGATCATACATTATCTCCATGTACAACTTATTATACCCAAGCATACCCTTTGATATACCCTAAGGGTCTTAAGGAATAAGTCAAAGTATAACTCATCATACACAAGATACTATGATGATCTCAAGTCCAAGGATCACTTGTCTTACTATCACTACTGAGAATTCCTATTGACAGTAAATAAAACTCCATTAGGTATTCCTTAGCGAGCCACGCGTTCAATTGAACTTATTCTCTAATAAGCACCTACATACTTACTTTAGTGTCTCCACACAAATGATCATGAGATCAATCATCCTCATCCAATGAAAGCAAGCAACGTATGTACCAATCTATCCGGATTCACTAATCCCCAATTTAGTAATCCAATGATTGGGAACTATTTTAGTTTTTAAGCTTTCTAAGAATTTAGATCTCATTAGAATGATCATCATCATTATTCTAAAAGCATTGCTTAAAACTATGGGTTTATCACATATTATAAAAGCAAGATCATGTAGATAATTAAAAGCCTTTAATAAATTAATACTTTTTATTAATAAATGAATAAGATTGTTACAAAGTATATGCTTTATCATCAAACATGATTGGCTTGTGTGCATACTACTTTCAAATACATCATGAAATTCACTAACAACAGAAATATCATTCAAATCTGACGTATTTTTATTCAAGTCCATAACATGGGCTAAGAAAGCTTGACATCCGTTTTTTTAATAAACGAATGGCTTTATGGCTTGATATGAAAGTGTTTGACTTCAATGGTTTGGTTGCTTGAATTCGCATTATAGGTTGGTTAGGAATATAAAAACTAACAACCTTATAAAAATAATCAATTTTGGCATGATGAGTAGTTAACCAATCAATTTCTAAAATCACATCAAATGCAAGTATCTTTAAAGAGATAAGATCAACAGGTAATGTGATGGTGCCAACTAGGATCAAACAAGATTTATAAACAGTGGATGTGATAAAAGGTTCTCCTAACGGAGTCTCCACAGATAAGTCAAAGTCTAATTTCTCCGGAGTCAAGTTTAAACGTTGAGCACGAGTAGAAGAGATAAAATAATGGGTAGAACCGGTATCTAATAAGGTACGTATAGATTTCACAAGAATTTATAATTAACTGACCCGTGATATGATGAGTGCATATTATTCATTTATTTTGTTTCCTTTATGTTTAGTTTTATTGCATGTTTCATGTGTATAAGAGCTTATTAAGGTGTTTAATGATTTCAGGAAGAATTGGAGCTGAGATGAGGAAAAAAGAAAATTTACAGGATTTTTAGCATTAAGTTGGATGCATGTTCTTGGCTTGGGACTTGAATTTTATTGTAGAACTTTTCTTTAGCTTTCAGGAACATCTTGAATCGTCCAAAACGGAGTTCATATGAAAAAGTTATGATATTTTTACTAAACAGACGTTGAACCTCAAAGTTTGGAAGTTGCAATTTACACAACAGTCGTTGGAGCCAGATTTCGACCTTGATGTAGAAAGATTCTGTCAATTCTCGAAGAATGAAAGTTGTAGATCCTGTCGATATCTTCGTTTTGATAGGTATCAGGCCCCGTAACTCCTTCCGGATCAAAGGTTATGCTCATTTTACCAAAGGATGTCGCAATAGGAAATGAAAATTCGCCCCAGCGAATTTGAGCGGGAAAATTGAGAAATCTTAGATTTTTGGAAAGTTTCTAAATGCAAATTTTGGTAGACTTCTACATGGAATTGGATTGATATTTCTATTAGCTTTTGGATTTCCTTTAGACTAAGATTTATTTCCAAATTGAATTCTATTTCTTTATGGAAACTAGTTATGATTTGTAATTCCTTTTAGGATTTGGATTTCTACTTCGTATAGGATTTAGGACTTTGTCTAGCACTATAAATAGAGGATGATAGTCTGGGTTTTATTGAATCATCTACTACATTCTCTCATCTACAACATTGGAGGATTGAAGACATGAGCTAAGTTCTTTTTATTCAGTTCTAAAGGGAGGTGAATCCTTGTTACAAGTAATTGATTAATTGAGTATTATTATTTATTCCTTCTTGTATGAAATTTCTTCTGATAATTTGTTTTCATTGATTTCATGCTAATTGATCTAATTAATTTGATATGACCAATTGAATTAGTTTGATCATTATCTTCTGTTAGATTAAGATTGGTATTACGTGTAATTGATATCTTTCTTCATCACAAGTAGTAACTTGGTAATAATAATTGTGGACAAGCTTTTGTTTATTGCTAAGATTATCAGAAAACAAGTTAATCAAATCGAGCTTTGTGTTTGTTGCTTGGATTAGCCTAATTCTCTATTCTTAATGCTTCTATCATATTAAATCTAGAGAGCTTATTCTAGGTTGTATGCTAGTTAGAATCTGGTGGAGAGCTTGTTTCATACAGTAATAATCTAAGGAGAATTTCGGATAGCAGAGCTTATTGTTATCTAGGGCTAATAGTTTCATTGAAGGGAAAATAATAATAACTTGATTAATTGATTGTTGTACTTAGTGAAACTGAACTGCAGAACTGAAGTTTTTACATTTTTGGTTAACTTCATCATTAATTCTTATTTTCTTAGTTTCAAAACAATTTTCAAAAAATCCCCAATCTTTATTTTCTATCAAAATAATAGAATAAATATAAAACAAATCACTCTCTGTGGGATCGATCCTTACTTACTACTATGCTAATTGTTTAATTTTGTGAAGTGAAAGTGAGATTAATTTAGGAGTGTAAACGACAGCTCCCAAATTTTGGCGCCGTTGCCGGAGAGTGTTATTTGTTTTTATTTATTCTTTGTTTTCGTTTATTTTTATTATTTGCTTTTTGTTTTTGTTTTATTATTCAATCCTCTAACTTTATTGACTTAAATTTTGATTAAGAGATAGAGAAAACTGCAGATACAAAAGAATCTCTTGTTCCATCACTTGAAGTGGAAGAGATGGCAGTGCCGCACAATAACAGACCTTTGAAAGAACTAGCTACTCCTAATCTGACTCAACCATCTTTTTGTATTGAGTATCCTACTTTAGATGTTTCTTTTGAACTTAACTCCAGACTAATTCATTTTTTGACTATTTTTCGTGATCTTATAGGTGAAAATCCATATAAGCATCTAAAGGAGTTCCATGTGGTGTGTTCCACGATGAAATCACAAGGAGTGACAGAGGAGAAAATCAAGCTTAGACTTTTTCCATTCTCCTTAGCGGATTTGGCTAAAGACTGGTTATACTATCTACCATCAGGATCAATACGATCATGGACTGATATGCAAAGGTTATTCTTGGAGAGGTATTTCCCTGCATCAAAAGTTGTCGATACAAGGAAGGAGATATGTGGAATCAGGCAGTTCAATGGAGAAACTCTCTACAAGTATTGGGAAAGGTTCAAGAAGTTGTGTTTCAGCTGTCCACCTCACGGAATTGATGACCATCACTTGATCCAGTACTTCTATGAGGGATTGCTACCAGTGGAAAGAAGTATAATCGATGCGGCTAGTGGAGGAGCACTAGTAGACAAAACTCCAGACGCTGCAAAGAGCTTAATTACAACCATGGCTGGCAACTCACAGCATTATGGTACTAGGGTGACTTATGCATCACAAAGGGTAAAAGAGGTGAGCACTTGTAATATTGAGCAATAAATTTTTGAATTAAATGTTATAGTTCGACAAATGGTTGCAAGGAATACGCAATGTTTTCAACAAGCTCAACCTCAGTACCACACAGAGAACCAAGAAGTACCTTACAATTCTGGGACATCTATGGAGGATATGTTTAAGGCATTCATGAACCAAACACAACAGTTCATGAGTCAGACACAATAATTCCAGCAGGAGACAAGAACTTCTGTTC
Source organism: Panax quinquefolius (assembly GCA_020205615.1). Lineage (NCBI taxonomy): Eukaryota > Viridiplantae > Streptophyta > Magnoliopsida > Apiales > Araliaceae > Panax > Panax quinquefolius. The sequence goes on along the minus strand of CM035153.1, from coordinate 94,065,729 downwards.
AAGATCTAAGGGACCAAGTTGATCAGCTTGCAACCATAGTAGGAAGGTCACTTTCTCAAGCTATTGAAAATGTAAGTGCCATAACATTGAGATGTGATGCAGAGGATCAACAAAGAAGGAAAAATCAATACAAAAACAAGTCCGATAATAGTGAAACAAGCAAGAAGTGATGTACTACTCAAGCACAAATTTCCACCTCTTTCAAATTTTATGAACCAAAAACTACCTTTTCCCCAAGTTCTAACAAGGAATTGGAAAGTTGGAAAGAATTCAACGTGGTATACAGAGTCTAATGAAAAATTCCTGAAAGAAATGGCGAATAGGGAACAAAAACTTAAAGATGATGAGTTCACTAGTGAAAACCAGTTGGAAGTTCTTGAGGCTACTACTAAATTTGAAGAAGAAATCAGGTATTCAAAGTCTAAAAAGGATGAACAAGAGGACGAGGAGAACAATTGGATAAGTTTTGCAGATCTTTACAAAGAGGATATAGGTGATACAGCGTTGCAAACAACAAAAACAATACATGATACATACCATACGACCTTAACTATGGATTGGATGAGGCACATGTCCAGTTCACCACATATGAGACTAAAAGGTATCTTGGTATTGTTGATTTTGTTTTTCTCATCGATGTTATTGACTTATAGTGCGTGAATCTTTTGATCAAGTACAATTATACGAGAAGGATTTGAGGGCTGGAATAGAGCAAAATCATGATCTAAAAGACGCTCTTAATGAAGAATTGAAGTTGTTTCCAGTCCACTTGAAGTTCACAAGTCCAATTACCTAGAATGAGAAGGATGATGTCATGCCAATGACAATAAACAAGGGTAGCTGCTTGGGAGGCAACCCAAGATTTCAGATTTGATTTTTTTATCCTTTTACTTTTTAGTTTTTGCATGTTAGTTAGTAGTTTCTTTCTTCTTTGCATGATTTTCTTATATTGGGGACAATGTAAGGTTTGAGTGTGGGGGGGGGTGGGGAATATTTATGTTTTTATTTTATTAGGGGATATTGATCCGATTTTGGTGGGGAACTTGAAAAACAAATTAATGCTTTAAAAAAATTTGGTTTCATGATTCTATTTGGCTAAGTGTTAAAAAGATTAAAGTCAAAGATTGAAAATTAATGCTAAATTTCAGAATCTATTTGATGCTTAATTTGTTAATGAATGATAACAACTAAGCCATGATCCATAGTAATTGATTTGAATTGAATTTGTGATACATGAGTACTTGAATATGAGAAACATGTTTATTTGGCTAAGTTATTTGTGGAGTTGTCTATGTGCACTGATTTCACGACTTAGAACTGTTTAACTTACTTATGTTGTCACAGAACCATGTGAAAAAAATGATGAATGAAAAAAAAGAAGGAAAAAAAAATGAAAATTGAAAATCTGCTTCAATGTCCATTGTACGAAATAACTGGGTATCTAAGCCTCGGGAAGCATCGGTATTCATGCTGAAAAGTGCGATGGATAAAAGCAGCATGACTAGTCGACTTTTGTGGCCTTTGTTACTTGAATAAGTAAGCCTTAGGGGTGTCTCTACACCTAGCGCCCTAAGATCATCTGGTTTGGGAGTCGTTGGTGGAAAGTTCGCTAATGGGTAACTTTGAAAAGCCTAAGAAAAGGAGACATTGCACATGTCAAGAAAAAAAAATATACGAAAAAGAAGAAGAAGCATGAAAATACATTCATTTGTGCTAAAAAGAAGGTTCTATAAAAAAAATTAAAAAGCAAGAAAAATTTGTTCTTGGTTATGAGTCAGTGTGCACGATTTTTGCTCCATGGTAACTAAGTTGAGTAAGTATGTAGATTTTGGGAAAGTTACTTGTGTGGCTACAATTTGGTTTAATGAAATTAATTGGTGAACTAGTAAGGTTTTTCATTGTGAGTTAACTGATAAGGCATTGATTAAGATTTTTTCAAATTTAGTGTTGATAATCATTATTTGTACCTTTAAATCTTTTGACATGATGGTTGAATAGAATTTTTCTAGAAATTAAACTTTTGTTTTAACGAGGACGTGTAAAGGCTAAGTGTGGGGGAATTTAATGAGTGTATATTATTCATTTATTTTGTTTCCTTTATGTTTAGTTTTATTGCATGATTCATGTGTATATGAGCTTATTAAGGTGTTTAATGATTTCAGGAATAATTGGAGCTGAGATGAGGGAAAAGGAAAAATTGCAGGATTTTTAGCATTAAGTTGGATGCATGTTCTTGGCTTGGGACTTGAATTTTATTGTAGAGCTCTTCTTTAGCTTTTCGTAACATCTCGAATCGTCCAAAACGGAGTTCATATGAAAAAGTTATGATATTTTTACTAAACGGACGTTGAACCTCAAAGTTTTGAAGTTGCAATTTACACAGCAGTCACTTGGAACCCGATTTCGACCTTAATGCAGAACGATTCTGTCAATTCTTGAAGAATGAAAGTTGTAGATCTCGTCGATATCTTCGTTTTGATAGGTAGAAGACCCCGTAACGTTTCCTGGATCAAATGTTATGCTCATTTTACCAAAGGACGTCGCAACAGGAAATGAAAATTCGCCCCAGCGAATTTGAGTGGGAAAATTGAGAAATCTTGGATTTTTGGAAAGTTTCTAAATGCAAATTTTGGTAGACTTCTACATGGAATTGAATTGATATTTCTATTAGCTTTTGGATTTCCTTTAGACTATGATTTATTTCCAAATTGAATTCTATATCTTTATGGAAACTAGTTATGATTTATAATTTCTTTTAGGATTTGGATTTCTACTTCGTATAGGATTTAGGACTTTGTCTAGCACTATAAATAGAGGATGATAGTCTGGGTTTTATTGAATCATCTACTACATTCTCTCATCTACAACATTGGAGGATTGAAGACATGAGCTAAGTTCTTTTTATTCAGTTCTAAAGGGAGATGAATCCTTGTTACAAGTAATTGATTAATTGAGTATTATTATTTATTCCTTCTTGTGTGAAATTTCTTCTGATAATTTGTTTTCATTGATTTCATGCTAATTGATCTAATTAATTTGATATGGCCAATTGAATTAGTTTGATCATTATCTTCTTCTAGATTAAGATTGGTATTACGTTTAATTGATATCTTTCTTCATCACAAGTAGTAACTTGGTAATAATAATTGTGGACAAGCTTTTGTTTATTGCTAAGATTATCAGAAAACAAGTTAAACAAATCGAACTTTTGTGTTTATTGCTTGGATTAGCCTAATTCTCTATTCTTAATGCTTCTATCATATTAAATCTAGAGAGAGCTTATTCTAGGTTGTATGCTAGTTAGAATCTGGTGGAGAGCTTGTTTTATACAGTGATAATCTAAGGAGAATTTCGGATAGCAGTGCTTATTGTTATCTAGGGCTAATAGTTTCATTGAAGGGAAAATAATAATAAATTGATTAATTGATTGTTGTACTTGGTGAAATGAACTGCAGAACTGAAGTTTTTATATTTTTGGTTAACTTCACCATTAATTCTTATTTTCTTAGTTTCAAAACAATTTTCAAAAAATCCCCAATCTTTATTTTCTATCAAAATAATAGAATAAATATAAAACAAATAACTCTCTGTGGGACCGATCCTTACTTACTACTGTGCTAATTGTTTGATTTTGTAAAGTGAAAGTGAGGTTAATTTAGGAGTGTAAACGACAGCTCTCATGATACCTTCGTTCAGGTTCCTCGCGTTTTGGACAGTCACGACAAACGCTCTTCCAGAAACCGTCGACTTTGTTTTGTCCGTATCCGCCTTTGGTGCCACCGTCCCAGCTGGACTTGATTTCGCTACAGGACACAATTGAGCTATGTGACCATCTTTTCCACAACTAAAATATACCTTAGAAGGCTGTGAACAGTTTGGACTTATATATCTCTCCTCTCCGCATTTGTAACATCTAACTGGCAGTCGTTCTCCTCCCCTAGAATTTGTTGTTAGTGCTGCTACTGATATCTTCCCGTCATTGTTGAATCTCCACTTTTTGAAATTTCCACTCGACTCACCTCTCCTATTATCATGGCAACGATTACCACCTGAGTGGTTATCGCTTTTGTCCGTATTTTCCCCCTCCTCATTTGGTTATCATCGCTCTCGATGATTGTTGTCGTGATTATGACCACCAGTTGTTGTCCCTCGGTTGAACATACTCACTATCTCGCTCTAATAATTGAGCCCCACATTGACAACATCCTAATCTGAGAGAAAATTTATGAGAGATAAGGTATTAACGAATCTCGGGTTTTAAACCTCTCAAAAATATCCACGCTATCATACGTTCTTCATTCTCTACCAAATGAGGTGCAAACCCGATAACTCAAGTGAACTTCGCCTCATCTTTGAGACACCGCCATGTTGTTCTCGTTTCTAGTCTAACAAACTCTACCTCCTTCATATAGATTTAATACTTTCGTGAAAGTACTTGTCATTGAACGATTCTGAAATCTTTCCCAAGACATGTTGAGTGCGGTGGTCAGAGTACGCTTCCGATTCCCACAAGTAATCTGCCTCACCACTGAACATAAAGGTGGCGAATGGAATCTTTTGTTCCTCCGTGCATCCTAAGACATCAAATATCTTGGCAATTTGGTTGACCCATGTTTCTGCCTTAATCGGATCTGGCTTTCTAAAGAATTCTGGTGGTCCCAACTCCTTTAACTGCTTGGCTATGACAAACCGCGCATTGCTATCATTTCAACCTGTATTTTGTACACGTGTCTCCCTCGTCCGATTTTGCATGAACTGCAAAAAGCTCCTAAACATTCCATCATTCATCGTTTGCTCGGTAGTGTTGTTTACATGAGGAATATTGCCTTCCTGTTGCACGTTTTCCTGGTTTGTGACTAAAGGTTGTTCCACAGTCTCATACACTCCATTGTTAACATTCTTAGCTACCATTCTTAAATGCTGCCATAAAATAAGGGTTAATTAAACAAATTAACATATTACATAATATCCTTATATTATAATCGACCAACAAATAAGCTTAGGTAGGACATACTAGTGAAGGATTTACTCATCTCTCCCCTCCTAGTTCTATTCTTCGATCTTCGCGAGAGACCATATCCCTAAGCTCTGATACCAACTATGACGCCCCCAAAATAGGTATACAACACCCATTCCGAGTCACCAAATACATGGTACAGAAAACAAACTATAACTTCAACAATACAATTGTCGTGTGAAATACGACAACACATACTGTGAGTTTAAATACAAATATTGTCTTCTAGACAATATCCACACTCAAATAAGTCCTCATTACAATTATTCATAAACTATTTTACAGAAATAATGAGGACTGCTAAAACATCTTTCTAGAACCATCACTCCATACCCCGACTAGATCCTGCTATGTTCTCACCTCCTGAGAAGAAAAATGGAACAAAAAGGAAAAGGGTGAGCTCAACTAGCCCAGTAAAGAATATTATGACTAAGATAATATATAACAAATTATCATTAGTCTTCAACAGGAAAAAATTAGATAAAATATAATAGACAACAAGTTTTAGATCAACAAATGCAGCGGAAACAACAATCCATTAGAAGAGTCACATAGAGAATGAGTTCTACTATCTTCTAAGATTTAAAAATCCAACATAAATATTGTATCCCTGTAACATCAATCAATATACATCTTTAATCAAATATTCATCTTTTCACTACAGGCCAAAGATATTCATTTGTATCACCAGTCGGTCATGTTCATCTCAACACCTGTTCATCTTTGAACTACGAGCCAAAGATATTCATCAGTTAATCATTCATCTGTGCACTACAGGCCAAAGATATTCAGTAACATCATCATTTAAGACTGAGGATGATGAAAAATATTTTAAAGAAAATGAATCCAGTGAGACAGAAGGATAAATATTAGGGATTCATATAACAGTTTATCCAAGATCTATAATATTTCATAATAACCAATTGTGAAGTAAAATTCAAAAATAAAGATCAAAACATGGATACAATCAAAGATAATAACCATAATAGACATCTTGAACAAAAGGGAAAATTTTTATTTTTCTATTGAATAGTGTCGATATCGTGAATAATTAATCGATATCGTGAATAGTAACCCCACACAAAAGGTAGAAATTCCACAAAGAAAATCCATACCAATATCTCGGTATAATGATATTGAAAGAATAACATCATTATAAAAAAAAAATAACATCCCTTACTTAAAAATAATCGTACTTCTGACTGAATTTAGGATATAGTGCTTACAGAAACTTGCACTGAATAGAAACTCTCAAAGTATAAAAATACTCACAAAAATACGCTCGATAATCTAGAGAGAAAGGAAACTTATTTCTGGTGTGATTTTCAATTCTAACCTAAGCGTCTATTTATAGGAAAATGCTAGAACGCCATATGAGATTAAAATAATAAAATATTATTTTTTCTTTCCTTTTTTCCTACGCATGAAAAGACCAGCCATCTAGCATGCCATTCTTAAAAAATCCCAGCATCCCACATGTTAAAACAAAAGTGGGTCCCACCCATAATTTAATAAAAATCATTTTATTTTTCGAAACTTCAGTAATTCATAGAAAATAGACCGTTTATCAAAAAAATACGAATTTTATGTCCATTCCACACGAAATAGAATTCGCTACAACTTTGTAGCTTCGAGTTTTTCCAAATTCCAAATAGAAAATATCCAAAATCCACAAACGGATGATTTTTAATACATCCATTCTGACAAAATACTGATAAAACACCTCAACATTAATTCCTTCATTTATAACCACATAAAATAAATAAATCCATTATTTATATACACATCAAATAAATATTTCCTTATCATATAAATCAATAATTAATTATTCACAAATAATATTACAGAATCACAATTATGACAACCAGGCCGTTCCCATGAAAGAGGGGGCTTTCCAATAAGGATTTCTCCTTACTGACGTGCAATTAGTTGACCAAACCTCTCTTTGACAGAACTTTTTAGACATTGCCAATAACGTTATCTAATAATATTATTCAAATAATATGAATTATTGATCTGATAATGGGAAATACTGTGCAGTGACAATTATTTTTCATACTGTGTGCTACTGTGCAACCACGCGTATTATTGTATTTTAACCACTAGGTAATCCAACAGTGTTAATGGTAACAATTACGCCGTTATTTATAAAAACCCAAACTTTATCGTTTTCTTCATCCGACATTTATTCCGTTATAGGGCCCACAAATGACTGCGCCGTTGTACGGATATTCCTGACAAAAAGAATATTCCACGACCAAACGAATATTCCCCGACAATAATGATTATTTTATAACCACTTGCTTATTTTACAAAATTTGCACATTTCACCCATAACCAGAGCATTATATCAAATTAATTCCTTATTATTTCAAAATAATAAATAAAGAAAATTCGATTTTATTTATAATAAGTTGGGGTCTTACAATGTAAGTACATAAATAATCCCTAACTGTCCATTATGTAGTAGCATTAATACATTAAAGTTACATTTTTGGAGTATAAGAGAACAAACTAAACATTATAAACACATTGCTAAGAATTGAGAAACTCAGTACATGAACAGTAACTCACTCTATATTACGCGAACACAAGTCAATAGTTGAAGCTAGAATGGCAGTGATGATGTCTATGGAGGTGGGCAGTTGGCCAACTCTTCTTTACCCATTGTTCTCTTCCATTTTCCTGTGAATCAAACCATGGTGTAAGAACAATGTCTAGACAATGAGTTCTCTATATATAGCCCCTCCTTCTTTATTTCTCAGTTGCTAAAGAATTTATCTGATAAGTGTAGAAAGAGAGTGAGCGTTGCTAAGCATAGAGAGAGTGTAATTAGTGCTTTGTGGAATCAAGTTAAGTTTTAAAGAGGTATAATTTCTATTTTGTTCTTAGTTTAAGTTTTGTTAAATTCTTGCAATTCTTAGGAAATTCTCTGTTAATTGATGTAGAATAGCATGTCATTGTGTTGTCTGAGGTTATTTTCATCCTTAGAAGCATTGTAGTTGGTTTGGTTGCAGATTTAGCATGGTTTATGTTGAGGCTCGCCATTATTTTTCATACTACTCCAAGTGGCGCGGCCGCGCCACTTCTATAGTACATGACCGCGCGGCCACGCTAACTGCCAATCATGTATACTAATTATTGTAATCTTATTCCATTCTGAGCATGCTATTTTGGTTAGTATATGATTATAAACAACCTTAACACATTAAATGAGGATGTTATGGATATAGTGAGCCATGATTAGTTATTTTAGTTTGATTATTCAAAGAGGACTTAAAGAGTTGGAAACTAGTTTTGGATAAACCTTTTTCAAAAACATGTTCTGACCTTGGTTGTGAATGTATCAAGTTCTGATATACATTAAAGTGTGACCAATATGTTAGTTACATTGTTGGTGAGGGTATGTTGTAGTCAAGCATGAATTAAAAGGAAAATACAAGTAAAAGACTATATTAGCTATGTGTACATGAACTATGCATAAACTAAGTTTTAAACTTCATAAACATGCCCATGTGATCTATTATGTGGTTATGGAAGCATGTTATGGAATATGTGAACTTACCTTGCATGCTTGAATAAATTTTACTAATAAAAACTTAAAGTTTGAAAACAAACTTTATATACGCTTTAAGTTAACATTTTTGTGCATGCTTATGTGGTTTAACTTGTGTATGTGAGACATCATGATTAGGTGTGTCATGCATATAAAAGTGATTAATATGAATGCCTAGTGAGTTATATGTATTGTGAAACTAGTTAAGTGTGGTTGAGAGTAAGCATAAATGACATAGAACGTCATAACTTGAGATACTTGATTTAACAAATACAAGCATGAGTAGTAGAGACCTATGAACCACGGAGCATGTGTTTAACGATTAAACGTAAGAAAATTATGAATTGAACACTTGAAGTCTAGATTAAATAAAAATAGATGGTGACCTATGTTAATCTTATGATATGGGGTCAAACTTGGTTATCCACATACTAACATGTGTGTTTTGCATGATTATTCTTATTTGTGCAAGTCGTGTGTACATTGGTTTTCTGCAGGAGTAACTATGTCTTGGTTTGCACCAGGAGAAGCGCGACCGCGCCACTCCCTAGTACAAACCAAGCGTGACCACGCCAGTCTGAATTAGGGTCTGAGTTCTGTTAATAAATTGAGAGCTGATGCATGCATATATGGTTACTTTAATCTGTAATACTTGTCCAGTATAGTATTCGTGTGATAATAAGTATGATATTGAAAGGGGCCTATGATGAATTAGTGTTTATAACTTTAAAGTCAATGGTGATTTCAACTATGACATAGTGTGTTAGAAACTAATCGGGTAATGTAATGACACATGTATAAAAGCATGCTATGTGATTATTTGATTTTTCAAGTTTCCTAACTTACACAACTTTGAGTTTTGTGAAATTTTAGTATCCTCCTCATATTTTATTGAGCAGGTTATTGCTGAATCGAAAATTATTCATTTAAGCTTGAACTTTATGTCTAAGCATACTATTAAGTGGTTTAATTACTTTAAAATTATTCCACATCTATATTATTGATATTCGCACATAGTGCACTTGAGTTCGTACAGTCTTGGACTTGTGCATCATTTAAAGTTCTATAATTCTTGAATCGTATGGGCTTAAGTCCGAACCTTTGTTCTGGCCCTCGATAAATGTATGAAGTTTTATAAAATCTATCCAAACCAATTGATGGTAAGGATTCTTAGACTGAAAGAACACCCCTTTTTGATAGGGGAGTATCCCATGTATCTAATATAAGATACAAAGTGTAACAATCCGAAATTTCAAATTGTAATTTAAATATTTATTGAGTTATATAAATATTATTTGAGGTGTTTATTGTTAAATAAATATTTGTTGATATGATGGTTGATGAATATAAATGATTGAAGAATTTTCTAAATTAAATTAATTTATAATTTAGAGGTTTGTATTATAACATGAGGTGTTGTGTTGTTGTGTTGATTTAATAATTTAGATGGTATGCTAAATTATTAAATAAAGTTATAATGAAAATTATAATTTGGTGATATTTGCTAAAATGCTATATTTAACTAAAATATAGTATGTGATTATAATTATAAACTAAAGTGTTTATTAAAATAAGTTAAAAAGGATTTAAATTAGTTTTGTCAAACAAGGCTTATGTATGATTAATTCTTTAAAATTTAAATGCTTGCCAAACAAGCCCTATGGCTTTTGAAATTTCTAGTTTTGAAATTAAATAAAATAAATAAAATAATTAAAATAATAAATATAATATATTTATATTTACATAATTCTTTTTAACGATGTTAGTAATTAGGTGTATTAAGGTTATCGCTTTTTCCTTTCAAGCTTAAGTGCTACGTGACTTGGTATTTGCAATATTGAAAAGAGAGTTCGAGAGAGCTTGATGGTGAAACTTAGAGAGAATTGAGAAAAGCTTAGGATTTTCAAGCAATTCCAAAGAGTTAGCAAGAGTTACACGCTAATTGAAGGTATGTCCACAACCTTGGTGTTATATATATATATATATATATATATATATATATATATATATATATATATATATATATATATGGGGCTACAACAAATTTTATATAATCTGTGAATTCCAAATTTGTTGAATTGTTGCTATATTATGAGATTATTTGTGATTATATGAGTGTATGATGATTATATGTTATGTTTAGACAATAATTGCATGCTAATTTCGGTTTACAGTAGAAGAAAAATTTGTCAGTATATGTATTCTTTGTATGGATTAGGTAAGTACCAATTTAGATGGTCAATTCTTATTTTAAATTATAAATTAAAACTTGTATTTGGTAGTTTATTGAGATACGAGCATAACGTAATTGAAATGGAGTGATTTGGCCAAATAATGAATTCATAGTGATGATTTCTAGAATGAATATCAAGAAAATTGAGTTTTTATGAAAAACATAAATTTTGAGAAATTAAAATAGTTTTAGTTGATGTTAAATTATTCCAATTGGTTGTAAATGTGAGCAATCATGTTTATGATGGTTGTATATTTATTTTACGTGTTGATATTACTGTTTATTGGGTCAAATTTGTGTTTGTTGGGCTAAAGTCGGCTACTGTTCATTAGCCTTCTCTGCGTTTGTCTAAACAATTACAAGCAATTGCAAGCTGTAGTACTAAAAAAAATGGCGCGCAGAATGCAATTGGCCCCAAGCCTTTGTATGTAGTCGCTTATACCATAACCCGGTTTGAGATTATGACTTACATTATTCTCGCAGACTTGGGATAGCATCATAGTATGACCTGAAATTATGTTAGTATGTTAAATGGGTAATGTTAAGGTTAACACAACATAGTGAATTGTGGTTAGTAAGTTCAAAGTTGCAAAAATGATTAGTAAGTCAAGAACGCGTTATGTAATAATTTAGTATACCTAATGAACATTAGACAAGTGTTGCGAAGTTAAAACTTAGAGTTTCTAAAATGTGAATGGTAATGAACATGTTTTGGTATGTTAGCATATCTAATAGATATTGTGGTTCAAAAATTATATGTAGGTGATCTTGAGTTTAATTTTATAGCTTACGCTCAAGGCAAGTTTTCTAACTCTATATTTACATTGATCAAGTTTCTAAACTTCTTTTTTTACATTAAGCAAGCCTTCTATCCTTACATTTCTGTTGAGCTAGTTCTTACTTTAAAGTTTCGTTAAACGAACTATCTTAATCATGATTTGAACAATCTAGCCATGAGATTATTGTATTCAACCAAGTTTGAAGTCCAATACTTATTGATGCATTCTAACTTGTTTATTGTTAGACAAGTTTCATTATTGTTATTCGAATATTATGAATGCAGTTTTCTTAAATTCTAATTTCAAATGTTGAATCATTATAGTTCATTTGCTTTACACAAGTCATTTTGATGATAAGTGAGCTTTATTTTCAGCTTGCTATTACTTAATGTTTATTCAATAATTCATAGTCCTAGCTTAATTTTATTCAAGCAAGGTTTATTATTGTCATTCAATACTTATGCTTTGTAGTTGTTTCTAAGCATGAGATCAAGTATAGACAATTCGCTTACACTTATTCATTGTTTCATAATATTATTGATCAACTGTTGTATTATCAAACACTATTGATTCAACTAGTCCTCTAGTTGATGTTCGTTAAACTTTAAATTACCCTTGAAAGCTTATCCAAACCAAACTTTCGTTGGTACAGACTCGTACTCTAAATACTGAGATGAACAACCCTATATCAGGGGATTATTTAAGAGGTACGCAATAGCGTTAAAATGTTTGTGCAATACATAGTACAAAGGGCTGATCACCTAGAGTACGGAATGATGGTCCATATAGTCATTTAGACTATTAAAGGTTACAGTAAACACACTTGTGAACCTAGGACATTGATGATGATTATAGTCTTCTAGACTGTTAAAGGTTAAAGTAGAAATACTTGAAAGCGTAGAATAGAGTTCATGGTCTTACGACCCTCAGTTATGTTTATTCCATATTTTGGATTTTAGTTGTTGATTATCATTGTTAGAGTACTATCCAGTTTTTGACGAGCCTATTTGTTGGCAGATATTATTGTTATTCTCCTGTTGATTCATTGTTATATTTAGTGAGCAATTATTTTGCTCACTCTTACATATTTATAAACTCATTGCAGCTAAAGTGGAGAAGGTAGATGAACCTTCGTCTGTGACGCCCCCAAATTCGGGTGTCTTTCAACCCGACAGATGGTGCTCCACTATACTAACATCCATACAATCATTCTATTGAAATATAACAAAATGAAGATAATTACTATCTTTTTATTACAATTAAAGTATAAATCCTCCCCAAGTTCATAAACCGGTTACATCGTTCATTGTTCATAATGTATAATACATATAAACTTACTACACTATTACACAATGCCTAAGCATCCATCTTAGCTTTGCCCTTATCTCTCTTGAAATTCATAGTACGTTCATCCTTAACTGCAGTTATATGATTCGCGCAAGAAGTGAGCATGACTGCTCAACAAGTTTTAAGCAAGTATAACAGGAATACCACATTCGTGAATCATAGAACAATTCTGACATAACTGAACAATAGTTATGAAGTATTATGAATCAATAATACTTTAATAGTTCATAACATCAATTCCTAAAGTATTGAATAGATTAGGAATTCTGAACTGGTCGATAGACCTTGAATAGTAACTTTCAGTTTTCATACTTGAAAAGGAGTCCATAGCACTAAGGTCGTTCATCCGATAACTTACGAGCACTTCTAGGTGATAAGCCTATAGTACTCTATGTTGATCAACACTCATTCATTAAACGTATTTACGTTTAATATTTTTGGCAAACTCGCGTGCCCATCGAAATATCGATGAAAAATACTTTTGTTTGTTCATAGACAAACCTTACCTTCACGTCTGTACCAATTACATGGCATAGGATAGAGTTAACATTTCTATATAGAAAGATATGAATCACAATCAATCTATATAATACGAATAGTCTGGCCGAGTTAAAATATGGCATTGACCCTTTCTTTAAAACAAGGCTTGCAATTCAGTTCACGAATCACATAAAACTTGGCCAACATGGAAGTTAGACAAGCGTTAAGAAAACTTGCCTTTTAGCGTCTTCAAATATTTTACTCGACTGACCACAGCCTTTACAGAATCTACATGATATATTCACATAACACATTGTAATTAGCTATCAAACAACTATTCACATTGCTTATACAAGCTTCTTTCTCTTCTATATCTTTGTTAACCTAATATCTTTATTAAAGTCAACAAGACTTATTACCCTTCATCCCGGTTTATTAATCAACTGACATTTATTAACCAGACTTAAACATTGTCGGCGAGATACCAACATTGTTCAACGTTCTGAACTTGTTAACATGCATTACATTTCTAAGTTTCATACCATATACCCTAGTATAGGTAGTATAGGAATAACTTTAATACACTTATGAAGTGTACAAACATCATTCCTTGAGGTCCTCGAACAAAAAAAGTTTACAACCTAAGTCATTGTCTGAAGTCTATCACTCACGCCGCGGCGCGACACTCTTAGTACTAGACTAGGCTGACTACTGCCGCCGATTAGCGATGGCGGGCTCTCGACTGACTACCGTGGCGTGCGAGAACGATGGCACTACTGGCGCCAATTAGCGATTAGCGCTCAACTTCTCTTTCTCTGCCGGTGCTGCTGCGCTGCGAGGAAAATAAACGCTACCGGACATCATTGCGCGTCTTATTCCTATCAATTTTTTAGAACTTTGTGAAATTCCAGAGGCCGTAACTTCTTCGTTTTAAGCCCGATTTGGTCCGTTCAAAAGCCTACACGTCACAAATGACGTAATCTACGTGTTCATATAAGAATTCATCACTTTTGAATCCATTAACTCAAAATTGACCATTGAGTTCATTTTCTATACGTTCGAAAACGTTAATGAGCGTTCAATGCTCGTTTTCTTTGTTTTAAGTCGGAATTCGACGATTCTTGAACCCACAACTCTTAATCACCCTATCTCACGTGTTGAATTTAAAAACCAATGTTTTCAAGTCTCACGGCATCTTTTGGCCCTTAATTCGGAATTCAACGTTTTCGACGTTTATTTTCGTAAAATTCGCCATAACTTTGTTACTATCGTTCTCTAAGCCAAAACACACGGAATACTCCATGGATTTCATATCTACACCCTAACCAATCAAGATGCAAATACTAACGGATTGATGGAGTCCAATCGTTTATAAACGATCGATCTCAACTACCAATATTTTCATGGTTCAAAACTATTTCAAACCTTATGATTCTTATAATCTCATGACTTATAGATATTGAATCGATAAAAAGCCATCACTAATCCATCATACAAGACATATACCCCCCCCCCCCATCTATGATTCTCCAATATAAAAGAAAAATCAAAAAAGAGATGGAAAGAAAAGGTAAGGATTATACCTTAAGGATTCTTATAAAACTTTCTTGGAAATCTTTATGATCAGGCTTCCAAAGGTGTAAGATTTATGAGTCTAGCTCTCTTTCTCTCTCAAATGATCTAGGTTAGGCAATTGAAAACTCTCAAATGGCCAACCTTGTCTTCTTATTTATAGGAAATGAGAATGGAGGGCATTATGGACAAAACACTCTCCACCTCCTTACTATTCACACTTGGTCACCAAGTAAAATGCTTGGTGACCAAGCATTATTCTTGGTTACCACATAAAGTGGTCGGCCCACCACCTCAATTGATAACTCCATGGGTTTTACCCTTTAGGTGACCCACCGGATCGCCCCACGGTTCAGTTTTAATGAATTGGGCTTAACTAAATAAACATTGGGCCTTGACTTGGCTTAACCCATTAATCTCTTTGGGCTTAGGCATTCAATTGATTGGGCTAATCATAATCCAATACAAATGAATTAATCATTGCAACTTAGGTTAATTCTATAATACGCATCGTATTCTACACGTACAATTCACGTATTCCCTTCGTATACCATACGTACAATTATCGTATTGTACTTCGTATTTACTTGTCATATTATACATAGATACTAAATAGTATCACCAAATATATAATACTAGCATTAACCCTAACGAAATTCCTTCTACGCATATTATTTCCTTTTCGAAAATCAATATACTCAACCCTTAGGTTTTAAGTCCGCATGCGAACACTGTGTTTGCCATAAATGAAATATTATCAGATATTCCATCTAATCTCAATATTCTATTATTGTGCGTTTCTCAGAATTTCAAAATAATTCCCCGAATAGAAACGGATGAATAGTGTTTTTACGGAAATTTCTCGGAAAACAATTATTTTCGTCTTGGAAATTCCAAACAATTATTTCTAACACGTAGCCAAAATACTAACCACTTTAACACATTCTAGGTCATAGAACGACCTTCACATAACTTACTCACATAATAATCAATTAAATTCATTTAATTCACATAATCAAATAAAAATTTAATTTTCATAAAAATTCGATTTTCTCGGGCGTTACATTCTCTCCCCCTTATAAAGATTCTGTCCCCAGAATCTTAGCTTATAATTACATAAACAAATGAGGAAAGTCTTCCTTCATTTTACTTTTCGAGCTCCGCTTGCTTCTTGACATTGTGGTTTCTCCATAACACCTTCACTTGAAGGTATTACCTTATTTCATAAAAATTGTTCCTTCCTATCAATAATTTGAACTGGAAGTTCCTCATAGGACAAGTCTTTCTCTATTTGAATAGATTCATACTCTATTACGTGTTTATAGTTCGGTTTATAAGGGCCTTGACATCGACACGTGAAACACATTATGAATGCGTTCCATCTCGGAGAGTAAAGCTACTTCATAAGCTACCTCTCCTACCCTTTTTAAAATCTCAAAAGGTCCTACAAACCTTGGACTTAATTTCCCTTTCTTCCCAAAACGTATCTTCCCCTTCCAAGGCGATACTTTTAGAAAAACAAAGGATCCTACATCAAATTCTCTATTTTCTCTGTGAGGATCTGCATACTTCCTCTGCTGGTCTTGAGCCGCAACTAATCGAGTACGTATTAACTTCACCATGTCCGCCGTCTCTTTGTACCATCTCGGGTCCCAACGCATCGACGTTCACCTACCTCATCCCAACCTGAATGGAGTTCGACACTTCCTTCCATACTGCACGCTTCGTAAGGCGGCATGCCAATACTAGCATGAAAACTATTGTTGTACAAAAATTCCACCAATGGTAGATACTCGTCCCAACTCCCTTTGAAATCCATAACGTAAGATCTTAACATATCTTCAAACGTTTGAATTGTTTGCTCACTCTTACCATCCGTCTGAGGATGATACGCCGTACTCAATCTTAACTGCGTTCCCATTTGCTCTTGCAAACTCCTCCAAAAGTTCGATGTGAATCGTGGATCACGATCTAACACGATCGAAACAGGTACTCCATGTTTGGAAATAATTTCCTTGACATACAGCTTAGCTAACTGATCCCAGTTATACTTGACTCCTATTGGTAGAAAATGTGTCGATTTTGTCGATCGATCCACTATCACCCAAATAGCATCGTATCCTTTTCTGGTTGTCGGAAGTCCCACCACAAAGTCCATCGTGATATGCTCCCACTTTCACTTTGGAATTTCTAACGGTTGCAACAACCCACTTGGTCGTTGGTGTTCAGCCTTAACTTTTTGACAAGTTAAGCACCTACTAACATATTCTGCTATCTCCCTCTTCATGTTTGGCCACCAAAAGTTCTGACGAAGGTCTTGATACATCTTCGTACTACCGGGATGTATCGAGTACCTCAAACTATGGGCCTCCATCATAATTTTTTCTTTTAATTCGAGATCATTAGGAACCCAAATTCTTCCTTTAAAACGAAGTAATCCCTCCTTATCGAGGTTATACTTAGTCTTCTCTTCATCTTCTATCCTCTTCTATATCTGCTTGCACTCCTCGTTGCTCGATTGTACTCCCCTAACCCGTTCCGCTATGGTCGGTTGGGTTTCCATGGAAAATAACATCTCCACTACTTCTTCCGGTAACTTAACTTCTAACTCCATTCTTGCCATCGCTGTTACCAACTCATTCTGAGTTGTTAACATTGACAGTTTCTCTCTACCCTTCCTACTTAGCGCATCGGCTACTACATTTGCTTTTCCCGGATGATATAAAATATCACAGTCATAATCTTTTATTAACTCTAACCACCTTCTCTGTCTCATGTTCAACTCCTTCTGTGTGAAGATATATTTCAGACTTTTGTGGTCCGTGTATATCTCACATTTCTCACCATAAAGATAATGCCTCCATATCTTTAAGGCAAAAACTACAGCTGCCAATTCCAAATCATGAGTAGGATAGACCTTCTCATAATCCTTCAATTGACGTGGCGTGCATCACACGATGACCTTGCCATCTTTGCGTGAGCACGACCCAGTCCTTTATCTGAAGCATCGCTATATATACTAAAATTTCTGTGTCGTCGGTGCAGTAAGGACAATACATGTGCCTCACTCATAACCTCTTCTTTAACTCCACGAAAAGCATTTTCTCACATTTTTCAGTCCACACATACTTCACCGACTTTCTTGTCAAATTTGTCAACGGAGTAGCTATTTTAGAAAAGTTCGAAATGAACCTTCTATAGTATCCCGCTAACCCCAGAAAACTCTGAACCTCAGTTAGCGTTTTTAGTTGCTCCCATTCATTAACTGCTTCTACTCTTGCCGGATCTATGGAAATGCCATCCTTATCCATAACATGCCCTAGAAATTGCACTCTCTCCAGCCAAAATTCACACTTTGTGTATTTCGCATACTTCTCCTTTCTTTGTTAACACTGTTTCCAACTTTTATTCTTAAATATTCTGCATGATCTTCTGGCGTCTTTGAAAAGACTAGAATATTATCAATGAACACTACTATGAACTTGTCCAAATATTATTTAAACACTCTGCTCATCATATCCATAAATGCAGCTGATGCATTCGTCAACTCAAATGACATCACCAGAAACTCGTAATGACCATAACGAGTTCTGAACGCCGTCTTAGGTACATCCTCCTTTCTCACCTTTAACTGATGATACCCTGTAAATAAATTTATCTTAGAAAAATACTGTGCCCCTTTCAACTGATCAAATAAATCATCGATCCTGGGCAACGGGTATTTATTCTTAATCGTTAACTTGTTCAACTCTCGATAGTCGATACAAAGTCTTAACGACCCATCCTTCTTCTTGACAAACAACACTGGTGCTCCCCAAGGAGACACACTTGGTTGAATGTACTTCCTATCTAACAGTTCTTGTAATTGAACCATTAACTCCTTCATCTCAACTGGCGCCATCCGATATGGTGCCCTTGAAACTGGTGTCGTTCCCGGTAACAGATCAATTACAAACTCTACCTCCCTGTCCGGTGGAATACCCGGTAACTCCTCCGGAAATACATCCGCAAACTCTTGCACTATAGGTATCTGGTCCAAGGATGTTCCCACTCTTTGGGTATCCACAACATGGCACAGATAACCTACACACCCTTTTCTCAACATCTTCCTAGCTTGTGTCATAGACAGACAACAAGAGCGTCTTGGTGATTTACTACCGAAGAACACTACCTTGGTTTTCTTAGAAAGCTGAAGGTTATCTATAATTCCCTTATGGTTGACTAACCAGTCCATACCAAGAATTACATTGAATTCTTTTAGCCTTATCGGTACCAAATCTACCAATAATTTATTACCTCTAATTTCTATGCAACAATCCTTATGAATATGCTCAATGGGGATTAATTCGTTTGCTACCTTAACGTCTAAAGGTATAGGTAACTTCTCAGGGATTAAACCTAATCACTTAGCAAATTCACATACTATAAAAGAACATGTAGCACTTTTAGAATCAAATAACACATAAGCATTTATCTCATTGGCCAGGAATGATACCTGCTACCACATCCGATGATGCAACCGCATCTTGAGACGGTCGTATTAAACGCGTCTGGTGAGGGTTCTACCCATCGATGGTGTTGGTCCAGTAATGGCTAATTTACCACTACCCGAACTCTTATTCCCCTCTAAACCCTTCTTTGGGCAATTTCTTGCCATGTGGTCCATTGACCCACAGACAAAACATCCCTGGTTCTTCTTAGGGTTAGAACAGTTGGGTGACAAATGCCCCTCCTGCCCACAGTTGTAGCATACTGTTTTCCCCTTTAAACAGACTCCCATTTGAGACTTTCCGCATGTCTTACATACTTTCGTCCTCCGCTTGGGATCTCCCTGCTTTACCCCGGTATTCCCAGGGTTAAAACTCTTTCTCTTTGGCAAGTTGCCGCTTTCGCTGGCAACTTCAGCCTTATTACTTCCCTCTAACTTACTCTTAATCTTCTTCTCTTTGTGGTACTGAGACAAAGCCTCACCACCACCTTCAGCTATTATCGCCTTCTCCAAAATAGTCCCGTAGGAAGCACTCTGGAAAACCGATATCCTACTGTAGAGCCAGGGTTTTAAGCCCTGCTCAAACCTACGCGCCTTCCTCGCTTCTGTATCCACCTGATGTGGAGCAAATCTTGCCAATTCGTTAAACTTGGCGGCAAATTGGGGAACTATCATATCTCCCTGCTTAAGTTCTAAGAACTTAATTTCCATTCTACCCTGCAAGCTAGTAGGGAAATAGTTTTCAAAGAAGACCTTCTTAAACTATTCCCACGTAACAGCCTCTGTCCTAGCCCCACCTTAGTGAGCCTCCCACTAGTAGTTGGCTTCCCCCTTTATCATGTAAGTCGCAAAAGAAGTCTTTTGCTCCTCACCTACGTTTGTTATCACAAACGCCTTTTCAATCTCTCTAACCCATGTCTGGGCTTCTAACGGGTCCGTCGTTCCTCGGAACTCGGGAGGACCCACACTTTTAAAGTCCTTAAAGGTAGTTGTTCTTGCTACCCCAGGAGCTACATGAATCCCACCCCCTTGGTTAAATGCAGCCATTAATAAATTAATGAACTCTTGCATAGGGTTATTAGGACCCCCTGATTTTCATTATGAGACTCGGCCTCTTGATTACGTTGTCTCCTTCTTGGCGGCATAATTCTGATTAAATAAATAAAGCTTTGTTATTATCTATTTAACTACTCGGTTATCATTTTAAATCAACAATAACCATTCATACCACAACAAGCACATTAAATAAAAACTTCATTATATTAATATGCTTTCATAGTCAAAACTATTTACATCATGTTTCTTTAGCCAAAAAGCTATTACATACTATCCCGCGATTGACTTCTACAAAAATTGGGATTTACAAAAAGACTACCCTTTAATTATACAAAAGAGGGTTTTACGTCACTACTCATTTACAAAAAGATCTAACGATCTACTAACACTGTCGAACGACATTCTCATATTTCTGATTTGCCAGAATCGACACAATATCTTGACTTATGGTATGTCGAGTCTGCCCGGACTTAATAGAATAACAAGCAATTTTCAGCTTGAAATCCTCATGAGCACATTCATTGATGTATGACATCCTAGCATTTTCTGGTCTATCTCAACCAGTTTCTTTTGTAGCTCAAGGACCTCGTTCTTATAGTCCCGAGCTTTATCAGTCATAAGCACTTTTTCATCGTGCTCAGACTCAATGTCTACCTCTGCAGATTCTTTCGCCTCATATAAGGTAGTTATCTCCTCAATCTGATTCTCCACTATTGTGCGCAGTTACACATTTCTATCCAACATGACCTCATACAATGCTCGAGTGGCATCCAGAGGTGTTGGTTCTTGGGTAGGTAACACCGTGTTAATCAATGTCACCTCTATCTCCTCCTCCATGTCTAGCATCTCGTTAAGGTATGATGCTAAACCCATAGTCTCCTCAGAGTATTCCTCCTCAAAGATGTACTCCTCAATGTCAGAGTCATCTATGACCACTATAGGTACCTCAGCCACTGACATTGGTACAATCTCCACTTGGTTAATTGACTCCTCACTCACGATGTGAATGTCTCTATACATCATGCTATCGATCGACATCTACAATAGCACATAACAAGTGGATTAGTACATAATACACAATAGTATAAGCACAAATCACATTTAATATCTTTAAGATTAATTTTCATCTTTTAATCCTTTGATACTGAGTTATCTCAATACCTTATTAATTCAATGGTCTTGAATTTTATTCCTCGGACTTTACCTTCCTTACGAGGTTATTAGCCAAAGGTTCTTTCCCCCTTAAGTTTTATAACCTAAGGCTTTGATACCAACCTGTGACGCCCCCAAATTCGGGTATCTTTCAACCCGACAGATGGTGCTCCACTATACTAACATCCATACAATCATTCTATTGAAATACAACAAAATGAAGGTAATTACTATCTTTTTATTACAATCAAAGTATAAATCCTTCCCAGGTTCATAAACCGGTTACATCGTTCATTGTTCATAATGTATAATACATATAAACTTACTACACTATTACACAATGCCTAAGCATCCATCTTAGCTTTGCCCTTATCTCTTTTGGCATTCACAATCGTTCATCCTTAATTTGCGGTTATATGATTCACGCAAAGAAGTGAGCATGATGACTTCGTGAAAGTTTTAAGCAAGTATAACAGAAATACCACATTCGTGAATCATATAACAATTTTGACATAAGCGAATAATAGTTATGAAGTATTATGAATCAATAATACTTTAACGATTCATAACATCAATTCCCAAAGTATAGAATAGATTAGGAATTACGAGCCGTCGATAGACCATGAGCGATAACTTTCGGTTTTCATACTTGAAAAGGAGTCCACAACACTAAGGTCGTTCATTCAGATAACTTACGAGCACTTCTAGGTGATCGACTTTATAGTACTCTATGTTGATCAACACTCATTCATTAAACGTATTTACGTTTAATATTTTTAACAAACTTCGTGCCCATCGAAATATCGATGAAAAATACTTTTGTTTGTTCATAGACAAACCTTACCTTCACGTCCTGTACCAATTACTTGGCATAAGATAAGCGTTAACATTTCTATATAGAAAGATATGAATCATAATCAATCTATATATTACGAATAGTCTAAGCCGAGTTAAAATCGGCATCGACCCTTTCTTTAAAAACAAGGCTTGCAATTTCAGGTTCATGAATCACATAAAACTTGGCTAACATGGAAGTTAGACAAGCGTTAAGAAAACTTGCCTTTCAACGTCTTCAAATATTTTACTCGACTGACCACAGCCTTTACAGAATCTACATGATATATTCACATAGCACATTGTAATTAGCTATCAAGCAACTATTCACATTGCTTATACAAGCTTCTTTATCTTCTATGTCTTTGTTAACCTAATATCTTTATTAAAGTCAATAAGACTTATTACCCTTCGTCCCGGTTTATTAATTGACTAACATTTATTAACCGGACTTAAACATTGTCGGCAAGATACCAACGTTGTTCAACGTTCTTAACTTGTTAACATGCATTACATTCCTAAGTTTCATACCATATACCCTAGTATAGGTAGTATAGGAATAACTTTAATACACTTATGAAGTGTACAAACATCATTCCTTGAGGTCCCCAAACAAACGAAGTTTACAACCTAAGTCATTGTCTGAAGTCCATCACTGCTGTGTGCATGCGACACTTATTAATACTAGGCTGGCGTTATGGCGCTTAGTTAGCGATGTCACAGAGCTCCGACTTCGGCGATGCGACATATGAAATAGTGGCGCTGCGGCACCAATTAGCAATGCTTTCAACTTCTTTATCTGGCAAGGCCATGCGTGCGAAAATAACTATGTAAGTGGCGCGCGCGCTGCTGAGACCTCGATGCTGATTCCGATAATTTTCTAGAACTTTATGAAATTCCCGGGGCCGTAACTTCTTCGTTTTAAGCCCGATTTGGTCCTTTCAAAAGCCTACACGTCACAAATGACGTAATCTATGTGTTCATATAAGAATTCAACACTTTCGAATCAATTAACTCAAAGTTGACCATTGAGTTCATTTTCTATACGTTCGAAAAATGTTAATGAGCGTTCAATGCTCGTTTTCTTCGTTTTAATTCGGAATTCAACGATTCTTGAACTCACAACTCTTAATCACCCTATATCACGTGTTGACATTGAAAACCAACATTTTCAAGTCTCACGGCAACTTTTTGCCCTTAATCCGGAATTCAACGTTTTCGACGTTTTAACGTCTATTTTCGTAAAATTCGCCATAACTTCGTTACTATCGTTCTCTAAGCCAAATCACATGGAATACACCATGGATTTCATATCTACACCCTAACCAATCATGATGCAAATACTAACGGATTGATGGAGTCCAATCGTTTATAAACGATCGATCTCAACTACCAATATTTTCATGGTTCAAACCTATTTCAAACCTTATGATTCTTATAATCTCATGACTTATAGATATTGAATCTATAAAAAGCCATCACTAATCCCTCATACAAGACATATACCCCCCCCCCCATCTATGATTCTCCAATATAAAAGAAAAATCAAAAAGAGATGGAAAGAAAAGGTAAGGATTATACCTTAAGGATTCTTATAAAACTTTCTTGGAAATCATTATGATCAAGCTTCCAAAGGTGTAAGATTTATGAGTCTAGCTCACTTTCTCTTTCAAATGATCTAGGTTAGGCAATTGAAAACTCTGAAATGGTCAACCTTGTCTTCTTATTTATAGGAAATAAGAATGGAGGGCATTATGGACAAAACACTCTCCACCTCCTTACTATTCACACTTGGTCACCAAGTAAAATGCTTGGTGACCAAGCATTATTCTTGGCTACAACATAAAGTGGCCGGCCCACCACCTCAATTGAAAACTCCATGGGTTACCCCATGGGTTTTACCCATTAGGTGACCCACCGGATCTCCCCACGGTTCGGTTTTAATGAATTGGGCTTAACTAAATAAGCATTGGGCCTTGACTTGGCTTAACCCATTAATCTCTTTGGGCTCAGGCATTCAATTGATTGGGATAATCATAATCCAATACAAATGAATTAATCATTTCAACTTAGGTTAATTCTATAATACGCATCGTATTCTACAAGTACAATTCACGTATTCCCTTCGTATACCATACGTACAATTATCGTATTGTACTTCATATTTACTTATCGTATTATACATAGATACTAAATAGAATCACCAAATATATAATACTAGCATTAACCCTAACAAAATTCCTTCTACGCATATTATTTCCTTTTAAGAAATCAATATACTCAACCCTTAGGTTTTAAGTCCGCAGGCAAACACTGCGTTTGCCATAAATGAAATATTATTAGATATTCCATCTAATCTTAATATTCTATCACTGCGCGTTTCTCGGAATTTCAAAATAATTCCCCGAACAGAAATGGATGAATAGTGTTTTTACAAAAATTTCTCGAAAAACAATTATTTTAGTCTTTGAAATTCCAAACAATTATTTCTAACACGTAGCCAGAATACTAATCACGTTAACACATTCTAGGTCATAGAACGACCTTCACATAAATTACTCACATAATAATCAATTAAATTCATTTAATTCACATAATCAAATAAAAATTTAATTTTCATAAAAATTCGATTTTCTCGGGCGTTACATCGTCTAGCAAAGGAAAGGGAAAAAATGTACAAGTGATGAAGATTTGTAATTTTGATTATGATTATGATATTAGACTTTTATTTGTTATGATGATCTTATACTTTATCCTAACGATGTTATGTAATAAATTATTTTCCGCTTTTGAATGATGTTTAAAGGTTAGATAACCTGGGATGTTTTTGAACTTAATGATGTATCCCTATTTAAGGGGAGGATTTTATGATTCAAATATTATTTTATTTGGGTAGATAGTATGAATGCTTGATTAGTGAGCACCAAATCTTGTGGGAATGAAGTACCTAGATTTGGGGGTGTCACACAAAGAGCATATTTAAATGTTATGCATATACATGGTGTACGCGAGGCTAATCCCCTCAAGAACTTATTCTGTAGCCAGTAACCAAAGGGTCAATTAGCTATTGATTCTATTGGAGTTTTTATAGTTCAAAGTCTACTTGACTATCAGTTATTCCAAAGGCAATTATTATCTTTACTTCTAATATTCATATTGTTGAATCCTTTAGATAATCATATTGTTAAATTCATTTGTCAGATATTTTCCATTCATCATGATATATCTTTATTGTTGTATTTAAACTTGTTAAGCAAACTTATTGCTCATCCTTGCTATATCATGAATTATATTGCAGCTAAGCCCGAGACCTCAGGAAAGGACAAGGGTAAAGGAAAGATGTAGAATAGTTGCGAGGAGTAGACTTTACTTTATACCTAGTTTAAATTACTAATATGTAATATGAACCCTAATGACTATTTTAGGGTATGTTTGTAAGATTTTATTAAGGTTATCGAATTCTTAGGACTAGTAACACCTTTGAATGAACGACGTATATTTATTATATTTCGCATTTTAGTTATCGTATATTGTTTAGAGGTGGATGTTTCTATTTTATCGTGATGACCGGACCGGGGTCAGAGGACCCGGATTTGGGGGTGTCACAGACATGCCAATTCTTGAATTCTATCTAATCAGTGTTTGTTAATATAGAATTATTGTATAATCTAAATATATATTCTGTTCGTTAATTTCTGAGTATGGTTATACAAGTGTCCTCACTTGGATAATTGTTGTACTTATTAATACATACTTATTAAATTTTGGTATGTATACATTGATTAAAAGTTGTCTAAGCTATTTGACTCGGCTAGACACAGATTTAAAAATATTGTTGAACTTGATAAAACTTTATTGTTATCTAACCAAATTGTTTTGGTTCGGATTGCAGATTAAGTATGAACATTCCGAATATGGAAAACTTTTTTGCGCCTAAGGAAAATATGCTGGACAAAAATATCGTTTGAACACGTAGTATTGATCAATACAGGGCATAACGGGCTGATCATCCCCGTGCCCATAAGTTATGACGGTTTACAGATGATGTTTTGTTTAACCTTTTCGAAAATTAAAAACAAAGTTCATAGTCTGTCGACTGCTCACCAATTATAGTCAGTACGTAGTTTCAAAATTTGAAATAGAATTGATATGTTGTTTAGTGTTGCTTCAGTTTACATCACAACAGTTGATTCGTTGTAGATGTGTCATTTAAAGAAAATATTTACTTCTTTCAGCTAATATTTATTGTTTTTTATTACTTGTTGGGCAATCAAATGATCATTCTTGCTTTGAATGTATATGTTTTCAAGTAATCGTGATCAACCTAAAGGTTCTGCAAAGAACAAAGGGAAAGGAAAGCTAATAGAATAAAATTTGTGGTATTCTATGTAATAATTAGACTCTATTAATGTAACAATCCAAGATTTTATTTGTAATTTAAAATATTTAATAAATTAAATAAATATTTTATTGATGAAGTTGTTGTTTTATAATTTAAAATACTTCTTAAATTAAATAAGTATTCTATTTATGTGGTTGTTATTAGTAAATTTGTGTGAATTAAAATTTATTAGATAACACTTTAATAAATATTTTATTGATGTGATTGTCAAGTTATTAAATATTTATGAATTAAATTTATTAGATAATATTCTAAATAATTTAGTTTATAATTTAGAGAGTTGTAATATAACATGAGATGTTATATTGTTGTTTTAATTTAATAATTATAGTGATATGTTAATTTATTAAATAAAATTATAATGAGATTATAATTTTGTGATATTTGGATTAAGTGGGAAAATTTGTCTAGTATGTTGTAATTGGTTATCTAACTAATGTTGAATATGGAAGTATAAATATGAGATTTTAAACTATAGCGTAAGTGGTTTATTAAAATAAAATTAAAATAATTTTAATTGATTTAACCAAACAAGACTTAAAATATTAAGTCTTTATTTTAAAGAATTTTTGCCAAACAAAGCCTTATGGCTTTTGGATTTTTGATTTTTGAATTTTTAGATAATATAAATAAAATAAATAAAAATAAAAATAATATATATTATATTTTATAACTGATAACTTAATATTGTATTTATTCCAACGTCGGTTTTAGACATTGGGTGCGTGCCTTTTATTTCTACGTAAAAAGATTTTACCTAAGCCTAAGAAGAAATCCGAAAGGTTCTACAGAGAATTTGAGAGAGAACATAGAGAGTTGAAAGGAAGATTTCTGAGAATTTCAAAGAAATTTGTTGTGTTTTAGAAAGAATTGCTGAGCAATTGAAGGTATTTTCCATAACCTTGATATTATATATATATATATATATATATGTTTTTACGGCATAAAATTTCTAATTCATGTGAGTCCAATTTGTCTTGAATGGTTGTTATGAACTGAATTATTGTATCTATCTGTAGTTGTGGTGTTAGAACTAGTATTTAGTCAAGAATTATTGTGCTAATTGTGTTTAAACGGAAGAAAACTAATTACAGTGTGTGTATATACATATGGGTTGTGAAAGTACCAAATTTGGTGGTTAGTTTGTATGTTAATTGATGAATTGAGTTTTGCATATGTTAATTCGGTAAGAAATAAAGAGAGTGTAGTTTGAACGAAGTGATTTGGTATAAAACTGAGATTACAGTGATGATTTTTGCAAAGAATGTCAAAATGGTGTTTTTATATGAAAACATGAATTTTAATGATTTAAATTAGTTAAAGTTGTTGTTAAGTTGTTCTAAGTGGTTGAATATGTGAGGAAACATGTTTGTGATATTTTTATATCAACTGTACATGTTAATTTCGCTGTCTTGTGGGTGAAATTCGTGTTAGTTGGGCTAAAAGCTACTCCATCGTTCATCTATTTCGCTTCGTTCGTGCACCGCCAAGCAAATGCTTTTTCGATACCAAGGCTTTAAATGACGAACTATGTTTGGTGCATTGCTGGCCATCCCGAGTGCTTGTGTATAAGCGCAATTGCGGCCATACCCTACGTCTCCGAGACAGTTAGTTTCTTTGCCATCGCAAACCTTGAATTACCACTATAGCTTGGTCTAAGGTTGTGTTAAGGTGTCAAACATATATCAAGGTGGTTAATTCAGTACCGTGTTATGTCATTGATAATTTCAACTTTGTAAAATGAATTATAAGTTAGAACGTGATATGTTAGAACTTAGTGTATATAATGAATTGTAAACAAGTGTTGTGAAGGTTAACACTTGAAATTTCTGATATTTACCTAGTAACATAAGACTTGTACTAAATTAACAAGTTTAGCTAGAAATGGGTGTTATTTTGGAAGTGGATGTTAACATGTCTAATAGATATTGTGATTGCACTAAAATGTGTAGGACATTGGAGTACGTGAGTTATAATTATATAGCTTACGCAAGAGGCAAGTTCCCTAACCATTGCTACTTTATTACTTAGCAAGGTTATTTTTCACTGTCATGTTATACTTATGCAAATTCTCTATCTCTAATCTCTTGTTGAGCAATTTTTTGTTATGCATGTTCTTTAACCCCCATTTATTATTGAGCAAGTTAGTTAATCTTTATTTCTTTATTCCAAATGAGATTACCTTGGTTATTCAAAGTCTATACTTTTTGTTGTAAGAAATGTGTTTATTCAGCTAATAATAATTGTTGTTTGATCTTCGTTCTCCAATGTCATGGTGCTATCTTACATTATTGTACCAAACTCTAAGATGCCTAGTGATTCTTTACCAATTCAACTAATCCTTAGTTGATGAATGTTCTAAACGCTAAATTACCCTTGAAGTCAACTCAAACCAAACTTCCTTTAGTTTGCTTATGTACCCACACAATTTTGAAAGCATGTTGTCGATCATAAAATTTGTTCAATTTAGGAATTGTTAGTACTCTAGCTCTTATTGATTCATCGATATACCTTGTTCATGAAGATATTATAATTAAACTCTTGAATAATTATAGGTCTCTATCTGATTCAACCAGTACTTGGTTGATGAGCATTCTAAAGATATAGAATTCCTTTGAAGCTAATTCCCAACCAAACTTCCTTTGGTTCGGTACCTGGTAATCTAAGCTAAGATGAACAACCCTATATTAGGGGATTATATTTTGAGCTACGCAATAACATTAAAATGTTTGCGCAATACATAGTACAAAGGGCTGATCACCTGGAGTACGGAATGATGGTCCATATAGTCGTTTAGACTGTTAAAGTTTACAGTAGAAACACCTGTTAACCTAGGACATAGATGATGATTATAGTCTTTTAGACTGTTAAAGGTTAAAGTAGAAATACTTGAAAACCTAGGGTATAGTTCATGGTCTTGTGACCCTCAGTGTATTCTTTGATGTTGATATCTATTGTTAACTTAAACGTTCATTATTCCTTTGAACTCATAGCTGTTGAATTAAAGTTTATTATTTCGGTAAGAATACCGTACCATTGAAAGCTCAGTTAATTTTCAGTTATAAAACGTTATTGTATATTATCCTTCTTATGGGCAATTGTTTGCTCACTCTTGCATAAAACAATGCAAATGAAGTTAAGAAGTTTGAAGAGCTTTCTACAAGCAAGGGCAAGGACAAAGTGCTTAATTAGACGACAACACTTAATTTATCTTTTAATTATGAAGCTTATGTAATAGATTTAATTATGATCATGTTTTAATTTTCGCTGATGATTGTAATAAATGTTAGATGACCTGGGATTTATTTTAGATTATGTAACCCTTTAATGGGAGATTAATTGTTTAAATTTTGAGTTTAATTATATCCTTTGTTTATGGGTAGTTAGTTATGATTTAATTGGAGATTAATTGTTTGTGGGATTGAGGTGCCCAAATTTGGGGGTGTCACAATTAAGACAGTGATATTTATTAATTATCATGTAATGTAATAAAGGTTGTGAACCTGGGGATTAGATAATTTTGATTATATAAATAAAGTTTGATATTTATAATTATGATATTATTCCGCTCAAGGAAATGATATCGTGAAGCACCGAGTTCGGGTTTCAAGTACCAGAATTTGGGGGTGTCACAAACGATGTCAAAAATGGAGTTTTTGTAAAAAAAACTTGGAATTCAAAGGATTTAAATTGTTTGTAGTTGTTGTTTAATTATTCAAAATTAGTATTTATGTGATGGGTAATGTTTATATGAAATTTATATCATTTGGTTATGTATAATTTGTTGTTTAATAGATGAAATTTGTGATGATTAGACTAAATAAAGCACGTCACAGTAGTTTTCATACTCACAAGACCAAAGGTAAAACATTACCGGTGGCAAAGGCAGAACTAAGAAATTGCTACCGTCCTGTGCTTAAAAACAAATAAGAAGCTATGCCATACCTGCACTAAAAAGCAAGAATGCATGTTGGTTATGCAGACCTTAAAAATCCATTATAACCTAGTCTAATGAAATGTTAATGTGATGAACGTGTAATAAAGATGCTGCAACAGATTTATATCATATAGGTGGTAATTCCAAAGTTGTAAAAGTTAGTAAGTCGTGAAAACTTTATGTTGTGATTTACTGAACACGAGAGTTGGTAACTAAGTGTTGAAATACTAAGACTTGTGATTCTGAAGTGTATATAGTACTAGTGATTCGAAACTTATACTAAAGTAATGAGTTTAACTAAATTGAGATTTAATTTGGAAAGTGGATGTTAGTGTATCTAATAGATGTTGTGATTCTAATAATATGTGTAGGTGAATGTGAGTTATAATTTATAGCTTACGCACGAGGAAAGTTTTTTAACCCTAAACTTCGTTTGAGCAAATTTTCTAATTCTAATCTTTATTTGAGTTACCTTAACTTGTTTATAATTTCTAACTTGTTTTTAATTAAGCAAGTTTTCCTAGTTTTATTCTCTTTATAAAGAATGCAAGTTCTTGAACTCAAATCTCTAAATGAGTTGTCATATCTGATTTACTTTACACAGTTTCTAACTTTTATTGTTATATTGAGCAAGTTTTATTCTCAGCTTGTTATTCATTAATGCATGTTCAATAACTCAATTCTCTTATTTGACAAGATTACATCCTTAGCTTAATATTGTTCAAGCAAGGTTTATTGTATTACACAATGCTTATGCTTTCTAGTTTATTTCTAAGCCTGACTTTGATATATAGTTGGTTCACCTATGATTCCAAATTGTTCCATATTATGTTTTTATTGATTATTTGAAATGGTATTGAACTTTGTTGATTCAACTAATCCCTTAGTTGATGATCGTTAAACTCTAAATTACCCTTGAAGCTTATACAAACAAAACTTTCTTTGGTGCAGATTTGTATTCTAAAACTGAGATGAACAACCCTATTATAGGGGAATTATTTTACGTGATGCGTTTAGATGTTTGTGCACAGTACATGGTACGAAGGGCTGATCACCCTAAGTACGGGGAGTCCCTACAGTATGAATGTTTAGGTTTAAGTTGAAAGATTACTTATAACCTTGGACATAGTTCGTGGTGTTGTGACCCTCAGATATATTTCATATTTTGATCTTTGTTCTTGTTTATCATTGATAGAGTATTATTCAATTCTGTTGAGCCAATTCATTGGTGGTTATTATGATGTTGTTATTCATTGCTATTCCAAGTGAGCATTTGTTTTGCTCACTCTTGCATAAATATAATCATTGCAGCTAAAGGTGAGAAGGTCGACGAACCTACCACTAGCAAAGGGAAAGGAAAAATGAACAAGTGATGAAGACTTGTAATTTATTGGCTTTCATGATGATAGACATTATCTTAAATGATGTGATGTAATTAATTTAATTTTCTGCACTTGATGTATGTTAAAGGTTAGATAACCTGGGAGACTTATTGATTTAATTATGTAACCCATTTTGGGTAGATTTATTACTTAAATTTTACTATATTTGGGTAGTTAGGTATGAATGAATGGAAAGTGAACACCAAATCTTGTGGGAATAAAGTACCTAGATTTGGGAGAATCACAATAACATAAATTTAAACACATAAACATAACTTTTATCTTAGCATACAAGATCAAACATAGGTTAAATTTTATACCTCTCTTGAACAAGCTTTGATCTAGACTCTCCTCAACTAATCTTGAGGTGTTATGAACTTTGTTAGGGAGTAAATCACTAGTCTATTTTGTGGCTTTGGAAAGAAAAGAAGTTGGCTAAGTGTTTGAGTACAAACGAGCTTTAGTTTTGAACTTTCTTTCTATTTAATCTCTTAAGTTTGATTCAATGTATTTATAACTTGCAAGGTGGTATACATGATATGATCTTGTTACTATAGGTGTTCTTGAGCCTCAAGAACACTCATAGTCAGTCATAAGGTGTCATGTTTGACCAACTTTAATTTTTGGTTCATGATGTTTTCTAGGCTTGCAAAGGTATTGATCATGTAGTATTAATGTAATACTACGTGTATCAACAACAATCAGGGTAATACAACATCACACCATGAAGATCTAAGGCTTCAAACTCACTGTTAGACCTGTTCTGGGTTTTTTGGGTTACCTAGAAACCCAGACAGTTCCTAGTAAGCACTTTATAGCTCGATTAATCTTGGGTTCTATCTATTAATTAGGTGTTTAAATGCTTCAATATTGTATTCCTTATGTCAAAGAACAAATGTACAACACTAGGTTAGTCTAACTACATCATAATCACAAGATATGAGCCGGTCAAACCTTGTCAGAAACTGTGTTCATACGTTTTTTGAAATTTCTAGAAAACTCAATTCGTGTTCGGTCAACTCACTTTGACTACTCACTACTTTAAATCTATTTGTTATTTATGCGATCTAAGGCCATGAATCTATAGTCCATATAATAGAGTATAACTTTGATACACTAACATAATCAAATCACATACATCTGACAGATCTAAGCTCAACAAAATCTTGTCAGACTTTCTTGGGTATTTTTCTGGGTTACCTAGAAACACAAAGTCATGGTCAATCAACCCACTTTGACCATCAATATCTTGGAATCTGGATATGCTATGAACATGATTCCACTTCCAGATTACTCCCCACATAGCATACTACAAGTCTATTACATCAAACACAATAAATCATAAACAAATCTAGATCTATGGCCTCTGACATTCGGTTGTCAGGCCATAGACCTAGGGTTCTTGATATTTTTAAAAAAATTAATTTTTGAGCACTTTGATGTTATGGATCTATGATATAATAGCATGGATCACTAAATAACATCTTATAACATAAATTTAAACACATAAACACAACTTTTATCTTAGCATACAAGATCAAACATAGGTTAGGGTTTATACCTCTTTTGAACAAACTTTGATCTAGACTCTCCTCAACTGATCTTGAGATGTTATGAACTTTGTTAGGGACTAAATCACTAGTCTATTTCGTGGCTTTTGAGAGAAAAGAAGTTGGCTAAGTGTTTGAGTACAAATGAGCTTTAGTTTTGAACTTTCTCTCTCTTTAATCTCATAAGTTTGATGTAATGTATTTATAACTTGCAAGGTGGCATAAGTGATCTGATCTTGTATAGATTTTTAAGCACATGGTGATATGCAACATGGTGACTCACTAGATTTTCAATATCTCTTAACTTAAAACTTAAGTAAGGGTATTTTGGTCATTTCGCCTCCAAAAGGGTATTTTGGTCATTTCTCTCATGATTTTAAGGCTATATTAGTCAATTGACATGCTCCCCTTTAATTCTAACCCTTAGAATTTGATAATTACAATTAGGGTTTACTAATTAGGGTTTATGTAAGACCCCGAAATTTTTTTAAATAAAAAGGAATTTCCTTTATTTATTATTTTGAAATAGTAAGGGTTGATTTGATTAATGTGGATAGTTAGGGGTAAAATATGCAAATATTTCAAAATAAGCAAGTGGTTATAAAATATTCATTGTTGTTTGGAATATTCGTTTGGTCGTGGAATATTCGTAAATGCTTGTGAATATTCGCACGACGGCAAGCCATGCACCATGTGTGGGCCCCATAACTAAAAAGCGATTGGATGAGGAAAACGACAAAGTTTGGGTGGTTATAAATAATGGCGTAGTTGTTACTGCTAAGATCGTTGGAATACCCGGTGGTTAAAATACGAAGAATACGCGTGGTTGCACAAGAAGACACCAGTATTGCATCAATTATTGATCCTTACGTAAGAAGGCACTACTCAATAATTTTCACAAGTGAGTTACCGCTCAATAGTTTATTTTATTGATTCAATAATTGTTATATTGATATTTTATATTATTATTGTTTCAATAATTGTCAACGCACAATATTTCCCATTATCGGATCAATAATTCATATTATTTGAATAATATTATTAGATAACATTATTGGCAATGTCTAGAAAGTTCTCATCTAAGGAGAGGTTTGGTCACCTAATTGCGCAGCCAAGAAGGAGAGATCCTTATTGAAAGCCCCTCTTTCGAGGAACGACTGGTTGTCATAAAATGTGATTCTCGTAATATTATTTGTGAATAATTAATTATTGATTCATATGATAAGGAAATATTTATTTTATATGAATATAAATGATGGATTTATTTATGTGGTTATTAATGAAGGAATTAATGCCGAGATGTTTTATTTGTATTTTGTCGGATTGAGGTATTAAAAAGATCAAATCTGTTATTACTGACTTTATTGTGTGAGTTATAATATTTAATCCGACCGTTGGATCGTTGTAATTTTTGGATATGTTATACATATATAAGTTGAGTATATGTCCACAAATTTTGAACCGCTAAAGATGAGCGTATAATTTATTATGAATTTTAAGAGGTGACCGATTCGTAAATTAGGTTATAAATGATTTTGGTGGAAAATTCTAGAATTGGTGGGCCCCACTTTTGGTTGGTGAGAAATGTGCTCAATTGAATTTTCAAATGTGGTGGGTGGGAATAGTAGCGAGTAAACCATCAGTTGCGGAGTTAAGTCCTGCTTGCGTGCTAACATTTTCCTATAAATAGAGGGGCTAAGTTAGAATTGAAAATCACACCGTAAACAAAGTTTTCTCTCTTTCTCTGTCATATTATTGAGCGTATTTTGTGAGTATTTAGATACTTTGAGAGTTCTTTCAAAGATAAAGTTTCATTCAAAGATCACTCACTTCTTTTCCTTCCGGTAATCGATTCTTTGAGGTAAGGGATATTATTTTTTTTCGAATGATATTATTTCTTCAATATCATTATCTTTGAAATATCGATCTGAAGTTTTATCAAATTTGGAACTTTTTCATGCTCTGGGTTACTATTCATGAGTTACTATTCACGAAGTTACTATTCATGAGTTACTATTCACGAGTTACTATTCACGAGTACTATTCATGAAGCGTGAAGATGTTTTTTTGTGGAATTTCTATCTTTTGGTGTGTGAGTTACTATTCACGATACTCGGACTATTCACGATACTGACTATTCAATAGAAAAATAAAATTTCTTCTTTTCGTCCAAAATATCTATTCGGGTACTAGCTTTGATTGTATCCATGTTTTGATCATTCTTGAATTTTACACCACTATGATTATTTTTGAGGTATTGTTGGACATGGATAAAACAAAGTACTAATCCTTAATCCTTAATCCTTGTCATTTTGTTTCACCGGATTCGTTCTTTAAAAATATTTTCATCATCCTCGGTCTTAAATGATGATATTATTGAATATCTTTGGCCAGAGTGCAAAGATGAACAGTGTTTAAATGAACATGACCGATCGATGAATATCTTTGGCCTTTAGTGCAAAGATGAACAGTGTTGAGATGAACATACGACCGATTGATGAATATCTTTGGCCCTGTAGTGCAAAGATGAATATTTGATTTGAGATGAATATTGATTGATGTTACAGGATAAAATATTGATGATGGATCTGTTAAATTCATAGATTATAGTAGATTTCATTCTCTACGTAACTCTTCTATGAATTATTATTTCATTCATGAATATTGATCCGAAACTTGTTGTCTATTGTATTCTATCGATTTTTCCTGTTGGAGACTAACGATAATTTGTTGTATATTATCTTAGTCATAGTATTCTTTATCGGGGCTAGTTGAGCTCACCCTTTTCCTTGTTGTTCCATTTTCTTCTCGGGAGGCGAGAATGTAGCGAGTACTAGTCGGGGTATGGAATGAAGGTTCTAGAGAGAGTTGTTTAGTAGTCCTCACCATTTTGTAAAATAATGTATCAATAATTATGATGGGGATTTATTTATGTGTGGATATTGTCTGAAGACAATATTATATTCAAACTCACAGTATATATTGTCGTATTTCACACGACATTTGTATTATTGAAGTTGTAGTTTGCTTCTTGTACCATGTATTTGGCGACTCAGATTGGGTGTTGTGTATACCTATTTTGGGGGCGTCATAGTTTAGGGTTCCCGAATCAGAAATTAGGGTTCTCAAAAATGGAATCAGGGTTCTTAACTGTTTGTTAGGGTTTCTTAATCATATATTAGGGTTTCTAATCTATCATTAGGGTTTACTAACTATAGACCTTATCTGACCAACACTTGATCATCAATTCTATACTGTACTAACACGTACTCATAAACATAAATACAATCATTGTATTAAATATCGAATCCCTATCCGTAACTAGGGTTAAGGTTTTCATCAGTTATTAAACACAACTTCATTAATATTACTCGGTCAATACACAGTTTGACCATTTTACTAAACTCGTATCACAGATACTCAGCACAATATTGATAATCAATATCAATATTAAAAAAAATTATTCGTAAAAATTAAATTGATTAAAATTTTGGGTCCTCACATTCTCCCCTCCTTATAAGGATTCCGTCCCCGGAATCACCGATTTTTTGCTTTCTAATATCTTTTAAAGTTGTATCATCAATTCGTTTATATAAACACAATACTCATTTATGATTCATATATTAACCTGTGACTTGGATCCGCAAAAGAAATAACTCGCGGCGATATCTATCCACAATTATACACGTAATTAAATTACTGAGCAAAATCTTTACCTGTCACCACCTCCTTTGCAGCTACTGCATCTTGAACTGTCATATTGAATGTATGTGTCGTTGGTCTTCCCAACTGAGCAGGTCCTTTAATCAACAGTGTTCCGCTACTGGGTCCTTTGTTGATACTTCCCTTATCCACATTCTTCTACGGGCAATTCTGAACCAGATGATCAAATGATCCACATGCAAAACAACCTTGTATCTTCCTCGAACTGGAACAATTGGGAGACATGTGTCTCTCTTAGCCACAGTTAAAACAAACTCCTTTACCTTTCAAACAAACTCTCGGATGGTTCTTCCCATAATTCGCACACGGCTCACCTCCCTTCCTATTCTCTCCTGACTTGTTCCCCAATTGGGTATTATCACTCCACTTCCTCTTATTGGGATTACTTCCTCCATTACTACCTCCTTTATTTTTCTTCTTATTCTTCTCCTGATGATATCTAGATGCAGCTTCACTTCCTCCTTCAGCAATTATCTCTTTCTCCAATAGATTCGTAAATGTATTTATTTGCAACACAGCTACCTTATTAAATATTCATGGCTTCAGTCCATTCTCAAATCTCCGAGCTTTCCATGCCTCTGTATCCACCTGATGAGGTGAAAATCTCGCTAACTCATTGAACTTGGTGACGTATTCAGAAACTGACATGTTCTCCTACTTCAATTCTAAAAACTTCACTTCCATCTTATCTTGCATACTCGATGAAAAATAGTTCTCAAAGAACAACTCCTTAAACCTTGTCCACGTTACTACTGTTGTCCCCACTCTAGCCTGATTTGTTTCCCACCGGTAATTGGCTTCTCCCTTCATCAAATAGGTAGAAAAAGTTATCTTTTGCTCCTCTACTACTCTTGCAATAATGAAAGCCTTCTCCATCTCCTTCACCTAAGTTTGGGCTTCAATAGGATCTGTGGTTCCCATAAATTCTGGCGGCCTTACTGCTTTAAAATCCTTAAAATTTGCCAATCTATTGGTTGGTTGGTCTCTTACTGCCGACGCCCTATTTTGCATCACTTGAGCTAACATGTCTACAAAGTTTTCATCGGGTCTGCTTGACGTCCTTCATTATTCACCGATTGTTCCTCCCTTTGGTTTCGATTTTGTCATTTAGGCGGCATTATCTGATTAAATAAAAACTTACATTAATCATTTATCTCTTTACTAATTCTTGTTAGTAACATAATAAGAATTTAATACCAATTTCTCATATAATCGCATATTTATTCAAATAGCATATAGTACTTTTAGTACATAACACATACTACTTTAATCAGTCACTATCCCTTTTTAACAAAACTCGAGATTAACTACCATAACTTTACACAAAAAGTTGTAATTCACCAAATTATTCTTAATATTCATACTAAAAACAAATATTACATTCATACAAACATATAAATTCATATATGCCTACTCATCGTTTATGATATTACAATCTTTAATACATCTCACTACCCAAAAGGTACTACTACTCATACTTAATCTGTTTACAGCCCACTCCCTTCACCTGCCTTCTTCTTAGGACACTTTTTGAATCCGTGACCTATTCCACTACATGAAAAACATCTTATTTTATTTGGCTTTGGAAAATTTGGCCAAATATATCCTTCCTCTCCACAAGTAAAACACACATTCTTCCCTATCATACACTCTCCCAAATGATTCTTTCCACACTTGACACATGCTTGCTTCTTCTTCAGATTTGAATTCCCTAAGTTACTTTCACTGTCATTATTCCTTTTCCTTTTATTGCTACTCTTCTTCTACTTGATTATACCTTCTGATGATCCACCACCTTCAGCCTTCATTCTATCTACTTGCGCCTTCAGATCGTTCCTTTCTTCAGTCATCTAGCGTAATGCCCTCTCTGTCTTCCATAATTCCTCTAAGAGAAACACCTTACTCCGTAGCTCCTGAACTTCTGCAGATACCTGACCTTTTTCTTCTACTTCAGTCTTTACTTCCAACTCTACCTTAGCTTTTTCAGAATCAACCTCTTCATCTTCATTCAGATCCATTTCAGGATACTCTTTATGATCACTTCCCAAATTCACCATAGGTTCGTCTCTTGTCACTTCTTCAACCAACTCACTCTGAGCTGGCACCTAAGCTAATGGCATTCGTGTAACAGCTGCTAACACCTCCATAATCATTTCATCACCTCCTAACATTCCTACAATCAGCTTTAAATAACCTTGATTAGTATGTCACTAGTACGAAATTCATAAACACTATGCGTCCACATATCTTACTTATTGTTTCACTTCGTCAATTCCTCACTTAGAACTCTAAATGAGTCTTCTCTATCTCGCTTATGGTTATAATCCTAAGGTTTTCCCTTGTAGACACCCGAAATTTATGTATTCCTGTTACTAACATTGCAGGAGGGCAGAATCGTCTTTCAGAGATAACCTTGGAGGACTGCAAGTCCAGTTCCAGAGATAACCCCGTAATTATCAATTTTTCCCTCTCAGAGATAACCCCAAGATACTTAGTCCAGTCCCGGAGATAACCCTGGGAGGTTTAATTCCAACCTCATAGATAACCTCGAGGAATGCAATTGCAGTTTCAGAGATATACCCGGAAAAGCTCATTTCAACCCCTTGTAGTTAGCTTCAACCTTGGAGATAACCTAGAGGCACTCAGTTCTGACCCTGGAGATAGCCCTGGGAGGTCAATCATACCTCAAAGACAACCCTAAGGACCTGCAGTAGTCACAACAACCTAATCTCATAGATAACCCTGAGCAACGACTGCTAAATCAGCCTAAATCGGAGATAACCCCGGTGAGGGGGAAAATCGTCATTTTGCCACCTCAATCCCATATTTGTGCCATCTCAACAACATTTTAACATACATTCCACACAGAAGTGTCCTACAAGAACCATAGCTCAAATCCCGAGTGACTACTACACAAGATATCAGACCGTATGGAATTTGAAGACCTGAAGATCTAGGCATGGCCCTATCTTCCCGACTTTGTACAACCTCTTATCCCATGTCAATGTGTAGCTCTCAACAACAGTATTCTAAAATGGTATTATATGCCTTAAACGAATGCCCAGATTAAAAGTGATGAAGGTTCGAGCGAACTTTGTATTGCATGCTGCAGCATGCATTTCGAGATCTTGGACCCACGGAGCCCGAGCCTGGGCACTTTGTGGTAGCCATGCAGTGGGACTGTATACCGCAGTACACTGCAGCCCCCTCTATAAATAGAGGGCTTGGGGTGGCCATTTTATAAGAGAAAGAGGCAAGGAAGCTCTGTCCATTTTGCTCTGTACACACTATAAACTGAGTGCTTTCTCTTTTTAAACACTTGTGAGCTTGTGCTTTGTCATATTTTACCAGTGGAAACCAAGTGTTCATTCATTTAAAGCCATTTCAAGTCTTCTTGGCAGCCCACTGTAAGACTTCTTACATTTCTTAAAGCCTTTCTCCACTTTTTGCACACACAGTTATTCACATTGAGAGTCGAGTTGTGTGTGTATGCCCGGACTTCAGTCCGTGGCTTTTTATTTCTTTTATATATATATATACTCACATCATCGAGTTATGCCTCAATTGAGCCTGGATTTATATTCGGATACTTATATATATATATATATATATATATATATATATATATATATTATTATTATCATCAAACTCTGTTTGATTGAGCCTGGATATAATATTTGGTGCGTTTACTGCTTTTATAAGTATATATATATATATATATATATCCTCGAATTGATGAACTGAGACTGGATCGATATATATCTAGTGCGTTTATAACTTTTACACACACACACACACACACACACACACACACATATATATATATTTATCTATCAGGCCTAGAGTTTACTTCGTGGCCATTTACTACTTTAATTATATTTAGTCCCGCCTGGAGTTTACTTCGTGGTGGTTGATTGCCTCTATATATATATTTATAGCTTTTATATATTTACATTTCCAATCCCCCATGGAGTTTACATCGTGGTGGTTGATCATTCATATATATATATATATATTTACAGCTTTTATATATATAACTACTTACAGCTTTCATACAAACTACAACATCGTGTGAGCTTAGGAATCATGTGATCACAGATTCAGTCTTCTGAATCTAGATTTGGTTCCCATGATGGACCTTTTCAGCTGTACGTAACAGGCTTATAAATTGTCACGGTGCTTGAATTTCCTTAGATGGCTCTCATACCCATAAGGAATTCGGCATTGTTATGTATCTTATTTTCTCGAAGATGCCTCGCATCTCGAAAATAAAAGCAATCAAGCTGAACACATAATAAAATGGAAGTATCAAAGGCCTCAATTACTATTGAGCATAAGGGTTTGAAAAACCTCTTTTACAAAACATAACTGCTATATCTTGTTAAAAATAAACTTTTATACAAAATTCAAACCCTTTGTACATAGGTGCAAACGAGACATAGCACTACTTCCAGATAATTGCACATCGACCCACACATACACACATTCATATAATAGTTTACTTTGAAAAGTGGTGGTCACCGTGGTAACACGGATGTCAGAGGGTGCCTAACACCTTCCTTCCGCATAATCAAGCCCCCGGACCCTAACGAATCACGGTTTCACATACCAGTTAAGCAGTGTTACATCACTAGGTTAATGTGCAAACCTTTTCTCGGTTGAGTTGATGCAACCATTTAAAAATACCAACTGGCTACTCTTATAGTCCAATCGTCAACATATACATGTCGGACCTTTTCACAACTTGTTTTTTCAAACAAATCTCACCTAACATGAGAACACCAAAAGATAAAAACAGAAAAGGGATAGTAAAAATCCTGACATCGACAGGTGGCGACTCTGTTAAGGAAATCCAGTAAGAGGGCTTAAGCCGCTATTACAAGTTTTTCAAAACTATTATATGCTTGTGTGTGGATGTTGCATTTACATTTAGATGAATGTGTACGAATGCATTTACTTACTACACTTAGTGCTTCACATAGTATCTACCTGTGATATAATTTCTTCGCACATGTCATCATTTCTATACGGTGAGACACGTTGTATGTGAATGTATGTTGTGTGGTCCCTCCATCAGGAGGCTATCCTG
This sequence comes from Panax quinquefolius, assembly GCA_020205615.1. Lineage (NCBI taxonomy): Eukaryota > Viridiplantae > Streptophyta > Magnoliopsida > Apiales > Araliaceae > Panax > Panax quinquefolius. The sequence continues at coordinate 94,023,131 of CM035153.1, read as the reverse complement.
TCGGTGTTTGATTACTGGACTCATAGGGAGACTAATTCCAACGAGGCTCAGGAAAGCCACCACCCAAATTTTCTCCAGTTGAAAGATCGGATTAACTTCCCGTCAAGTAAATTGTGATGATTTGGGAACCTTCATGCCAAAAAGCCGCGAGAGTAACCTAATGTAACGATCCAAAATTTCAAATTTGTAATTTAAATATTTATTGAGTTATATAAATATTATTTGAGGTGTTTAATGTTAAATAAATATTTTATTGATGTGATGGTTGATGAATCTAAATTTATTAGAGAATTTTTCTAAATTAAATTAATTTATAATTTCGAGAGCTGTAAAATAACATGAGATGTTATAATGTTGTTTTGATTTAATAATTTAGATGGTATATTAAATTATTAAATAAAGTTATAATAAAAATTAGTATTTTGTGATACTTGCTAAACTAATATATTTAATTAAAAATGATATGTGATTATAAAATATAAACTAAAGTGTTTATGTAAATAAAAGTAAAGGGTTTAATTTAGTTTTTTTGCCAAACAAGGCTTAGGTATTTTAATTCTTTAAAATTTAAATAGTTTGCCAAACAAGCCTTATGGCTTTTGGTTTTTAAATTTTTGAATTTAAATAAAATAATAAATATAATATATACGTTATTTTGATAACTGATGATAGCTATTAAGGCCATATCAGTTTTGTATTTTGTTATTTGCATACCGGCTATCAGTTGATTTATGCATACTAATTGGATATTAGCTTAGTCTGAGTTTAGAGAGAAGTGATAAAGAGCTTGAGAGAATTGAGAGGAAACTTGTGAATTTTCACAACAATTTCAGTAATTAGCAGTGATTGTATTAGTAATTGAAGGTATGTTCTACAACTTTAATATTATATATGTTTATGAGTATCACGACAAAGTTTTTGTTATGCTCTGTGAATTTTATTTCTTCCGAATTGTTGTTATGTAACTAAGTTTTGGTGGTTATACATGGTTATAATACTATAGTTGATGGTTAAACCGGAATTCGTATGCTAATTACAGTACTTAATAGTAGAAAAAATTCTGTCAGTGTATATATTTTCATATGTAGCTATGTAAGTATCAATTTTGATGGTCAAATTACATGCTAAACTGTAAATTGAGTCTTGTATATGTTAGTTCATTAAGAAACGAACATAACGTAATTCGAATGAAGTGATTTGGCCAAGTATAGAGATTACAGTGATGAATTTTGTAAAGGATGTCATGAAAATTGAGTTTTTCATGAAAACATGAAAATTGAGAAATTAAAATAGTTTTAGTTGTTGTTAAATTGTGCTAAGTGATTGAATATCTTAGCAATCATGTTTATGATAGTTGTATATTTATTTTTTGTGTTAATTTCACTGTTGGGTGGGTGAAATTTATGTTTGTTGGCTAAAGTCGGCTACTGTTCATTAGCCTTCTCTGCGTTTGTCTATGTACCGGCGTAGCTGTGCCGGTGCCAAGGCAAAAAATGGTGCAGCTGCGCCGGTCCCAAGCCTTTGTATGGCGCAGTTGTGCCATACCCTAGTTTGAGATTCTGAATTCTACTGCTGCTGCAGACTTGGGAAAGCATCATAACATGGTCTAAAATTATGTTAGCATGTTAAATGAGTAACGTTAAGGATAACATAACATAGTGAATTGTGGTTAGTAAGTTCAAAGTTGCAAAAATGATTAGTAAATCGAGAATGCGTTATGTGATAACTTAGTATATACAATGAACATTAGATAAGTGTTGCGAAGTAAAACACTTGGAATTACTGAAATGTAAATGGTAATAAAAGACTTGTGTTTCAATGATAAGTTTAGATAGAGGTGTACATGTTTTGGTATGTTAGCATATCTAATAGGTATTGTGGTTCTAAAATTATGTGTAGGTGATCGTGAGTTTAATTTTATAGCTTACGCTCAAGGCAAGTTTCTAAACCCTATCTTTTTACATTGAGAAAGTTTTCTAGCTCTACACTTTCGTTGAGTTAGTTCTATTATTAAATTGTGTAACTTTATTCTTTTGATTGAGCAAGTTTTTATCTTAACTGTTATTGAATAAGTCAATTGTTCCTAAAATTCATTCGAACAAACTTCAACTCTAATGTTATTTGAAATTCTCATTTGATTGATTCATTCTAACTTGTTTATAGTTAAGCAAATTTCTTAAGTTCTATTATTGTATAATGAACGTAGTTTTTGAGCTCTCCTCTCTATTATTGAATTATTTTAATTCTTTGCATGAGTTAATACCCTGTTGGGAAAGTTTTTAATTTTCAGCTTGCTATCAGATAATGTACGTTCTGTAATTTCATTTCTAGTGTTATAATACTCTAACCTTAGCTTATTTACTGTTCAAGCAAAGGTTAACCATTTTATTCATTTTGTTGAATACTTGTGCTCTATAGTTATTTCAAGCATGAGTTTAATATGTATAATCAGTTCATTTATGATTCTCAATTGTTCTATGTTATGTTGTTATTAAACATCTGTTGTGATTATCAAACACTATTGATTCAACTAGTCCTCTAGTTGATTTTCGTTAAACTTCAAATTACCCTTGAAAGATTATCCAAACTAAACTTTCATTGGTGCGGACTTGTACTCTAAATACTGAGATGAACAACCCTATTATTAATAGGAGATAATTTACGCTTGGCGTTGAAATGTTTGTGCACAATACATTGTACGAAGGGCTGATCCCCCTAAGTACGAGGAGTCCTTATAGTCTTATGACAGTTAAAGTTGGAGTTGAAAGATTACTCGCAACTGTGGACATAGTTCATGGTCTTATGACCCTCAGTTAGATATATTACATATTTTGGATTTCAATTTTTGATTATCATTGTTAGAGTACTATCCAGTTTCGACGAGCCTATTCGTTGGCAATTATTATCGTTATGCTCCTGTTGATTCATTATTATATCTAGTGAGCAATTTTTTTGCTCACTCTTGCATATTTATATACTCATTGGAGCTAAAGTTGAGAAGGTAGATGAGCCTTCCACTAGGAAAAGAAAGGGAAAAATGTACAAGTGATGCAGACTTGTAATTTTGTTTATTGTGATGGTCATAGACTTTTTAATAATGATGTAATGTAATAATTTTATTTCCGCACCTGAATGATGTTTAAAGGTTAGACAACCTGGGAAGATTTTTATTTAATGATGTAACCCTATTTAAAGGGAAGATTATGGTTTAAATATTACTTTATTTGGGTAGATAGTATGAATGTATTAATAGTGAGCACCAAATCTTGTGGGAATGAAGTACCTAGATTTGGGGGTGTAACACCTAAGATAGGTCAGCCTCTGATAAACCAAACGTGGAGGGGAGTCTCTTCATACTTTCCCATTTCAATTACTTGTAAATTCAAATACTTGTAATTTCATTCCATTTTAACCTCAAATTGAAAATATGAAGGAATATGTGTACATGCATTCCCTTTTATATCAAAATCTGACATGCTATCTTACAAACAACTAACATCCATTTCGCAGGATAATACTCCTAAAACGGACACATCACATAGCATGTAACATTTATACATTTCGAAAGACTAAACTACATAAGTCTTTTTGTAGGGAAACAATTGGGCATGTTACTCGTTCAAAATCCAAAAAGGCAATAAGCCTACAGCAAAGCATGGCTACATCTGGCCAGTCTAATCCTACTCCTGTCTCTAGCAAGGAGTTTGAAGGATTAAACAACCAAATTACAATGTTGGTTGTTCTGTTTAAAGAACTACACCAGTCCACTCGGGGTCCACGAATACCCATACATATAGAATCCTCTACATATGGAGGAACCCAGGGTCCGGACAAAGAAACTCCAGTACCTGAGTCTCAGTTGGACAAAACCAACAAAACCCCTGAAATCACCCATCTCAAAGAAGATCTAGACACCGGTGATATCAAGAAGAAAGTCCTTCAAATGGAAGAGACCATTCGGTCTATCAAAGGGATAAGAGCACATGAGAGTGTTTCATATGCTGACCTTTGTATATTCCCTGGTGTTCATTATCCAGAGAAGTTCAAAACTCTTGACTTTGAAAATTATGATGGGTTGGGGGATCCTTACACACATTTGAAGGTATTCATTGGAGAACTCGGATCTTATGCCAAAGATGAAAAGCTCTGAATGCAGCTGTTTTAGAAAAGTCTAACTGGAGAAGCCAGATCGTGGTATATAAGATTCGAAAACTCCAAGATTCATAGCTGGGAAGAGCTAGCTCATGCTTTCCTCAGTCAGTACAGTTTCCAGTCTCAGATGGCTCCCGACTAATATCAAATTACCAAGGTCAAGAAACAAGCCAATGAGTCTTTCAAAGAGTATGCTCAAAGGTGGAGGCACCCTGTTGCTCAAGTTATTCCCTCTTTGACTGAGTCTGAAATGGTGATGACCTTTATAGACATACAAGAAGCTCCCTTATATGAGAGGGTCTTAGCTGGCATAGGTAAGCTACTCTCTGAAATGATCAAATATGGAGAGATGGCTGAGATGGGATTGAAGTCAGGAAAGATTCAAGACCTTGCCGCTCTAAAGGCTGTTGCTGAGCACATCCAGTCTGGAAGTTATGGAAACAACCCCCGGAGGGTCCATAAGAAGAAAGAGGAGGATGTTTTCTTGATACTACAAGGACAGAAAGGCAGTCAGAACATGCCTATCCAGATGAAAAACTACTCCCCTTTTCAAGCATAGTCTTCAAACCCTCCATTGCCAAAGAGTGGAGAAGCCCGATGCACTCGAGTGTTCACACCCTTAAGGGAATCACTCGACAACATTCTCAATATTCTGAAAACTCAGAAGAAAATTACACATCTTCTTCCACCAGCCAACCCGAGTGGAAAAGGTTTCAATGCTAACAGAAAGTGTTCTTATCATGCTGGAGCTCCAGGACATGACATCCAGGATTGTTGGGCCCTGAAGCATAAGATCCAGGATTTAATTGACAATGTTGAGATCGTGGTGACTAAACCCGACCAACCACATGTGCAAGACAACCCTCTTCCTCAACACAAAGAAGAAGAGGTCAACATGATTGATTGGAGTAGTAGACAAACTTTCCATCTCAGTGATAGATCCTCCCCAACCAGCAAAGATAGTGCTGACAAATGGGATTTCGCACAGTTCCAGTTTATGATGGAACAAAAAATGAAGGCTCTTAGCGAGCAAGTTAACCAATTGACAGAACTGGTGGTTCATCAGCACCAAGTCACACGTCAATTATTCAGCCAAGAGCATGCTAGCCTCCTTCCTCTTGTTACATCTACTCCACCACGTACATAAAAAAGTGTAACGCTGGAGGATAAAATTGCAAAAAGAGCAAATGCCAAAAAGCCGTCGGGATTTTGCCAACAAAAGGGAATTTACCTATCTGGGCCAACTGATGGAGGAGATATTTCAAATACTGATCAATAAAAGAAGGATCACAGCTCTATTACCTCCAATTAATCCTCGTTCAAGACGGTTCAATTCTAATGGAGTACTCAGTACCACTCCCACTCTCACAGACATAGCACTGAAGAATGTTGGGCACTCCGCCATCTCATTCAGAACCTAATTGACAGTGGTGTCCTGTAGTTGGAAGATAATGGCACTGTATTACTCGAGAGTGGGGACACATGTCCTACAAAATGGAAGGAAGTCGTAGAAGTTATTTTCGTTGAGGATGATTTGGCTGTCATACCACTAACAATACAAGCAATTCAACTCAAAGGTGTTGACAATCCTTTGAAAGTGGTTGCACTAAAACCAATCATCTTGCCATACATGCCACAATATCCTATTGTCAGCCTACAAAAAGTGTCATAGAATTATAAAGAGGCTGAAGGAACCACATCTAATATAACTGCTGCAGTGTTGAAGGAAAACCCACTGTATCTTCCCCACCGGGTGGTGAAGCCTACCATCAAATCAAAGGGGAAAGTTCCTACGGAGAAAATTGAAGAATTCCTCCGTACTATGGGCCATAATGAAGCTAAAATGGTTATAAGCTTGAGAAAAGCTCCACAACAAATTTCCATACTGGACTTGGTTTTCTCTTCTGAAGATCACAGGAAGGTCTTGTTAAAGGTTTTGGAAGAAGGCCATTTGTCAAAATCAGTGGAGCCTGTTAGCTTCCATGTCCTAGAGGTGAGAAACACTCACTATCATCCCATTGGGGCACCACCACTCATACCCAGAATTTTTGCTGAGGTAATGTCGGCAACTCAAGAGATGATATCATTGTCAAGCTGAACAAGGGTTGGGCAAAGATCATCAGCGCTTTAAGCGCCCAATTCAAATTCCTAGTCAAACAGGAATAGCCGGGCTAGGCTATTCTGCTAGCTCCAGTCACAGGTATCCTTACAAACACAAACAGGTTCATTCAGCTTCAGCCACACAACGATTATCTCAACGTACAAATCCTGAGCTTGTACGGTCTCCGGTAAAGGTGTCTACGCATGTAATGGCTATGTTATTTCCTAAACAGATACCGATTAAAGGAAAGGAGGTCCTAATTCCAGATCCCAAAGTGGAAGAAAAGGAACAGATATGTAAATAAGACATTGATAGGCGGTTATCAAACATGTGTGTCATTGTTCATACTAAGGGTATGAATAGAGACATCCCAGATGATGATTGTCCAGATATTATGGTCATCATTCGGGAGAAGGAGGCCGATGAGAACCCCTTCATCACTGTTGTCCAACAGGACTTCACCCTTGGCAATTGGAGCAGCATTCCATGCATTTGTCAGCAAGGGTAAAAAGGGCAGAAACTCCCTTTGCACTGTAGATAGCCATAACTTCTTACTTTTTTTTGCACAATATTAGCAGTTGTTTTGTTATTACATGCTAACACTTTGTATGGTTGAACAGTTTCATATATTAAGTGAAAGCATTTTTGTTTCAGGACTCTAAATTTAGATGTGCCTAAACTTGCTGACGAGGTGCCTTTTCTCCACAAGGACTGTAACTTTGATGTAAAGTTGGACTCAGACTTGATGGAAGTAAAAGAGGACTATGAGATACCTCAGGAGATCAAAGAATGGGCCAAAGAAAAACCCAATCCAAACCTTGATCAAACCTCATCTTTCAACCTTGAAACCTTAGAAAACCCCAAACTAATCCAAATTGGTACGGACCTTACTCCAAACCAAAGGGGTGACATGGTTACGCTATTGACCCAATTACAGGATGTGTTTGTATAGTCACATGATGACATGGTCGGTTTATCCACTGACATTGTCATTCATTGCCTCCCCATGAAAGAGGGATTCAAGCCAGTCAGGCAGAAGCTCAGGCGATTAAAACCTGAGTGGAGTTTAAAAGTTAAAGAAGAAATTGTGAAACAATTTCAAGATGACATCATCATGGTATCAACATACCCTAAATGGTTATCCAACATTGTCCCCGTGCCTAAACCGGGAGGAAAGGTGCGAGTTTGTGTGGATTACAAGGATCTAAATAAATCTTTCCTTAAAGATAGCTTTCCCGTACCATTTATCCACATTCTTATTGACAATACTGCTCAAAACAACATGTACTCCTTTGTTGATTATTTTACAGGGTACCATCAAATCATGGTTGCTGAAAAGGATTATGAGAAAACTGTATTCGTCATGCCTTGGGGGACCTTTTGCTATAGACGATTGTCATTCAGCCTCATCAATGCCGGAGCTACCTATCAGCGAGCTATGATGGCTCTTTTCCATGATTTAATGCATAAAGAGATAGAGATCTATGTGGATGACATCATTGTCAAGTCCCGGAGGGAAGAAAACCACCTAGACCATCTCAGAAAGCTCTTCAATAGTTTGTGTAAGTACAACTTGAAGTTGAATCCAGCCAAGTGCGTCTTTGGAGTTAAATCAGGCAAGTTACTAGGATTCCAAGTTAGCCACAAAGGGATTGAGCTGGATCCCACCAAAATCCAGGCCATCACGAAAATGCCCATTCCTCAGATAGAGAAGGAAATACGGGGATTTTTAGGAAGGATCAACTTCATCAGCCGATTCATCTCCTAACTCGTAGCAACCTGTGAGCCTATCTTCAAGCTGTTAAGGAAGAACTCCTCCATGAAATGGAATGATGAGTGTCAGAAATTCTTGCTTTCCATCAAAGAGCAGCTAGTCAAAGCTCCTATTTTGGTACCTCACAGGGATGGTGTTCCCATGTTCATGTACCTGTCAATCAATGACAATGCCAAGGGCTGCTTGCTGGGATAGAAAGATGATAGAGGCCAAGAGCGAGCTATCTACTACCTCTGCAAAAGATTCTGCAGCAGTAAACCAAGTACACTCGGATTAAGAAGACTTATTGTGCTTTAACATGGGCTTCCATGAGGTTACAACATTTCCTCAATGGTCACACAACCCATCTCATATCCCGCGTGGATCCCCTCAAGTACGTGTTCAGCAAACCCATGTTGAATTATCGGCTGTCCAGATGGCAATTGATCCTGCAATAATTTAACATCGTCTACGCGCGAAAGCCTATCAAAGGTCAAGAAATTGCGGATAAATTGGCCGCCGCAACTTCAGGGAATTTCAAACCCTTGGAAACATACTTCCCCACGATGAAGGGGTAATGACAGTTCAGTAATAACATCAAGACGATACACACCAGACAAAGAAGATGTATTTTGATGGAGCTGTAAATATGGAAGGTTCTAGGGCTGGAGCAGTTCTAGTAGCTAGTACGGGGGAGCAGTATCCCGTCGCCATCAAATTACAGTTTATCAACACCAACAGCACAGCTGAGTATGAAGGCTTTATCATAGGGTTAAAACTTTCCAAATCAATGGGCATCAGGCGGTTAACTGTCTTTGGAGATTCCGAATTGGTAATCAGATAAACCACGAGGATCTATCACACCAAAGAGCTACATTTGCTGCCTTACCATTGGCAGGTTATCCAGATGGCTTAAGAGTTTGAAGAAATAACCTTTCTCAACATTCCTCAGAATAGGAATGACTTCGCAAATGCGCTAGCAACTTTGGCCTCCTTGATCAACATGCCTGACAAGGAAAACATGTCGAGCGTCACATTTGTGTTAGGTTTGTAATATTCATGGATGCAATCAAATTGCATAAAATAAGAGGAAACGTTGAAAAAATAGAGTTTTAAAATTTTACAAACCATATACCTGGATCATCCTTTATGCACAATTATTAATTAAACGAAAAGAAAAAGAACAAGAATCATACCCTTGAAGATTCAAGCTTCCTCAGGTACAAGTTCACCTCCAAATCATTTTCACATTCATCTTAAATCCATCAGGTTTGGTTCCTTCCTTTGATCAACGTTAGCCACCCAAGTGTTTGGCCTCTAAAGGTGATCCACCAAGAATAAAGATTCAAGAAGATGGGTGTTTGGAAAAATCCTAATTTTTCTATCTCTCATAGAAAAGGAGCGTACTCTCCAACAATTGGAATCACGTCTGTTGTGAAAAAGTCAGCGACAACTCTACACCCATAAGAAGACTCCTCTTATTTATAGATGTGGGCAACCCTCCTTAACAATTAAGGAATTGAGTTTTATTGTAATCAATTAAATTCCTTTAATTAATTATGCTCCCAATCTTATTAGGAATAATTAATTAAAATCTTTTAATTAATTTGCCTCCTAATCTTATTAGGAATACATGAGAGTACTTTTATTAATTAATTCCCACACCTTTACTTAATTAAATAATAATAATAGTAATAATAATAAGACTCCTCTTATTAATTTATATTTAATATTTTAAAATATTAAATAATAAATATTAAGCTATTTAATTTATTCTTTCACCATAGATTAAATTAAATATACTTAACTTATTATTACGAATATGCCATTTACTTCTTAAATAATTATTCTTCCTTTTATGGTGTGACCCTTTAGGTTCTCCATATTAAGTCGATTTGAGAATAAATCAATTAGAACAATTCTAATCTTATTTAAATAAATAAATTAAATTATTAATTTATTTAAATAAAATAATATTTATTCTAAAATAGGATTAGCCTCCTAGCGTTCAAAGACTTTCTAGATAATATAGATTTCAACATTAATCATAAAAGAATCTTTGAGTACATAGTTACCAAATACAATTCAATCCTTCCACCATACAATGTCCCAATTAAATATAAGACATGGAATTCTTTGTCACAAGTCTTATTTTATTTAATTATATGTATTTCGATCCTTAAATGCACAACTCAAATAATGCAAATTAGAAACTCCTTTCTAATTTCATTACGCTTCCAACCAAGGACTCTTTGGGTTGTCATTTATCGAATTACATATGACATTTTTCATCTTTTACTAGAAGCGATAAATTCTTTATTGATCATACATTATCTCCATGTACAACTTATTATACCCAAGTATACCCTTTGATATACCCTAAGGGTCTTCAGAAATAAGTCAAAGTATAACTCATCATACACAAGATACTATAATGATCTCAAGTCCAAGGATCACTTGTACTACTATCACTTCAGGAATTCCTATTGACAGGCAAGTAAAATTCCATTAGGTATTCCTTAGTGAGCCACGTTCAGTGAACTTATTCTCTAATAAGCACCTACATAATTGCTTTAGTGTCTCCACACAAATGATCGTGAGATCAATTATCCTCATCCAATGAACAAATAACGTATGTACCAATCTATCCGGATTCACTAATCCCCAATTTAGTAATCCAACGATTGGGAACTATTTTAGTTTTAAGCTTTCTAAGAATTTAGATCTCATTAGAATGATCATCATCATTATTCTAAAAGCATTGCTTAAAACTATGGGTTTATCACATATTATAAAACAGCATCATGTAGATAATTAAAAACCTTTAATAAATTAATACTTTTTATTAATAAATGAATAAGATTGTTACAAAGTATATGTTTTATCATCAAACATGATTGGCTTGTGTGCATACTACTTTCAATCTCCCACTTGCACTAAAGCCAATTGTCATGGTTTTTCATACCCTTCTTCTCTATGTGACGATTATCCTGCTGTTGGATAAGCTTTAGTTAATGGATATGTAATGTTGTTTTTGAGAGTCCACTATCTCTATAGTGATTTCTCATCTTTCAATGATTCCTATAATCAAATGAAAGTGCCACAACACATATTTAGATCCAAGATGAGACTTAGGAACTATTCCTAGTTTTGTAATGAACTTTTCAACCAAACAATCAACTTGCAGCTTCATTTATAGCTATAAACTTTGTCTTTATCACTAAACCAACAACTCTTTGCTATTTGGAACCTTTCCAATTCACTGCACCATCGTTCAAGGTAACACCTTACCTTAAAGTGGATTTTATGTCGTCTTGGTCTATTTGAAAAACTTTAGTCTGTTAAGCCCTCTAGTTTTAATTTAGACTCACCATGAATATGATCATATCCTTAGTGTCGGTTAACTACTTTAAGATGTTTTTCACTGATTCATAGTGAACTTCTCCAGAATATGACTGATCAGCATTAGGTCTCGTACATTTCATTGCATACATGATAGTCACTCATGTGATCTCTCTTTTTGGAGTCTTTGGGGACTATTAAGAGAGATACACTCCATGTCTCATCAACATGAGACATCTCTTAGAGTTTACCATGCTAAACGACTTTAGCATCAAATGAATATACGTTCCTTGGGTTAAGCTGAACATCCTTTTAAATCTATCTATATAGATTTGTATCCCCAATTACGATACTTTTCCCAAATCATTCATGGAGGAATGTTTAGACAACTTTATCTTTACTGATTGTAGCATTGGTATGTCATTCCTTATTCGTAGTATATCAACATATAATACTAGGAATGTCACGATGCTCCTACTGACCCTTTGTACACACTAGGTTCATTCTTGTTTTTGAAAAAATCAAACTCTTTTGATTATTTCATCAAAACAAATGTTCCATTTTTGAGAAGCTTGTTTTAATCCATTTCTCTGAGTGTCTACAACTCTTACCTCATCGTATATAACTGGATCATCATCTTCAATGATGTGTACCTCATCATCATCATCTATGATGAATCCATACCTCCTAGGTATCTTTGGTACTATTCCAGATTTACGATTTAGTTGTGGTACAATAGGTCTATCTACAGGTTCCTCTTATTTGACTTATAGTGTTTTGTGGTTCTTAAACTTTTCAAGATCTATTATCCTCCCACTAGCCCCTTCCATGATAAACACTTTTATCTTAGAAGGCAACATGTTTCGAAACAAAAACCTTTTTCTATGTAGGATTATAGAACATATACCCTAAACTTACTTTAGGATGTCCCACAAATCTGTACTTGTCAAATCTTGTCTCAAGCTTATCCTTTGAAACCTTTTTCACATAAGCTAGACAACTCCTTATCTCAACTTACTTAAAATTAGGAATCCTTCATATCCATAACTTTTATGGAGTCTTGTGGCCTGATTTTAAGGTTACCTTTTTCGTAGATATATAACCATTTCTAGGGCATGACCCCAGAAGGATACTGGAATGTCGGTAAAATCATTGTGGATTGCACCATGTCCAATAAGGTAAGATTTTTCCTTTTAGATACATCAATCAATTATTGCGTATCGATAGGTGTCCATTATGAGAAAACCATTTGAGATGATCTAGAAACTTATTGCACAAGTATTTATTCCTTGATCTAATCAAAAAATCTTAATACTTTGCCAATTTGTTTCACTTCTGAATTCTTTGAACCTTTCAAACAATTCACACTTGTATTTCAGTAAATACACACATTCAACTCTTTGAATGATCATCTCCTTTTCTTATACTAGTTTGTTCAATTTGCAAAATTATTTTCATGTAAGTCAAGTATACAAAATCTATTAAGTAATATTCCAGTTCTATACAAAATATTATTATTATAAATAGAACATCAATTGTTATTAAATATAATACCAAAGATTTCATTGTCCAATAACAAAATAGAAATAATGTTTCTAACGAGAACTGAAATACAACAACAACTTATTGACTTAATAGATTTGCCAATAGGCAATGCTAAACCATAAGTTTCTATGGCTAATGCAGCAACTTTTGCTTCATTTCCCACACATAGGATTACTTATCTTTGTTTAGCTTTCTACTTCTGCGTGGTCCCTTCATAAATCTATATTTATGATAACCAAAGTCGGTATCCAATACCCAAGTAGAACCTTGACTTAAAGAAAAATTTATTTTAAATCATGAACAAATTTATATCTGTAATCAAAACTTCACTAAGCATCTTTAGTTAGCCTCTGCAAGATGCTTCTCGCAGTTTCTTTTCCAGTGTCATGGCTTATTGCAGTGGAAACAAACTCCTTCGTTATCCATATCAGTTTTGTTCTTATTATCCTTTGTTTTTGCTTTTTCTATTTACCTTCTTAGAATCGTTCTTCTTTTCAGAAGATCCTTTAGCCCCTACTAGTAAGACATGGTCTTTCTTGGTTGGAAAATGACTCTCAATATTTTTCAACATGTTAAGCAAATCAGCGAGGCTGATATCTAGCTTATTCATATGAAAAATTCACAATAATTGTGAAAGGAGTCCGGGAGTGAGTCCAAGATCAAATATTGGCTCAACTCTCCATCCATGACAAAACATGTTGTCCTAATTGATCAATCAAATTGATAATGTAAAGGACTTTTGTCTATACTATAGTGTCATTGGTCATTCTAGATCGGAAGAGCTCCTTAGATATCTAATATCTATCAGTCCTACTTTCATTACCATCAACTACTTGATGTGCAGAAATATAGTAAGAGCATCCATAGTTTCATGCTGACGCTGAAGCTCGTTACTCATGGATGCGAGTATAATGCATTGAGCCAACTGTGCATCATCTTGCCACTTTCTAAAAGTAGCAATCTCTTCCTCAGAGGCATTGTCTGCAACCATTGCAAGGATAGGCGTATTAAGGACATAAGATAGCTTTTTAGTCATGAGAACTATTCTCAAATTTCTTAACCAATCCATTTAATTCGGTCCGATTAAATAGCATTTAACATGCTTCGCAGTGATAGTAATTTAGACATTGTAAAATTTTGTAAATGAATTTGTAATTAACAACATTTTAGCATACATTCTTTTATTAATTACCAAAATAATTTAGGTCTTGTTTTAAATTGGTATCTTCCACTATTTTCTTCAAACTATATTACCCTCAATTTATATAGTTCGGCGATATCTAATTAAAGATATCCCATTTCAAATGTATATAGCATTGTGTGTGCACAATAAACTATATATAAATAAATAGGTAGACAACTCTTGTCAATTACATTAACTATGCAACTCCTTGTATTTTGCCTCTTAAATCATAATGGTCAAGTGTGTGCACATCCGAACTAAAATGATTTAAGTTAAGTCATACCTAACACTTCCATATAAGTGAAGAGAAAACTACAACCCTTGTGTGTGCACAACAAAGCAGTAATGTTCAATTCCTTATAAACATCATATGTAATAAAAACAACATCTTAAATATTTAATACTTGCCTTGTGTGTGCACAACAAACTCATATTAAATATTTAATACTCTATTGTTTCTATCATGCTAGAAGGTGACGTTGAATATTACAAATATCTTTGAACGTTACAACTTAATATAAAATATTTGAGGGGTATGTTATTAATTTGTCTCATCTTATTTAGCGCAAGACACACACACACATATATATATATATATATATATAAAAATACGCGTCATATTAATTAACATGCTAAGCATGTTTGCATAATATATATATATATATATATATATATATATATATATATATATAGCATGCATGCACATATAGAATACTATATTCTACCCGGATTGATTATGGACTTTTTGTCTGGTTTGGTTCACTAGAGCCACCAAGTGAACCAAAAGGTCAAACCTAGGGGGTGTAAGAATTAATATTTAAATATAACTATTACATTTAAACCCAGGCTCCATTACAAACGGGTCTTCAAGCGTTCCTTGCTCCTTGATCTCCAATTCTTCAAAATTAATTCTAACTATTTCTATTACAAAACTATTTAAAATAAATAGAAACCTTGATCAGCAGTCAAGGGGAAGTACATAGAAGGGAGTTAGAATTTACATTAAGAAAAAATTAGAGAAGACGAGTGCACGCAGACCTCGCTTTAATAAAACTCATACATTCATGCATCCAACTAAAATAAAATCCAATCACATTGGTCATTAGTCCATAATCAATCCCATTTATTATCATACACATCACCATATGCATCAATAAATAACATTCATCTCATGAATAATAAACATTTAATATATATATATATATATATATATATATATATATATATATATATATTTATATGGGAGCCTTCCATAGCAACAGGGTTTCTATGGGTACTGCATAACACCCCTTTTTGGACCGTTGATAAACTTATTGGAAGGTCGAGATTGAAGCGTAAATATACCAAAGTTTAAGCATGACTTATGACTCTGCTTTTATTTTATATACGAGGACCCCACATAGTCAACATGTTTTCAGTTTGTTTAAATAAAACGAATTTTAATATTAAATAATGCCCGTAATAGAAGTGACAACATGCATAGTATGTGTTTTTTATTTTATTTTTAAGCATTTCTCCATTAATAGTCATGACTCAAAGACATCATGTAAACTTAAAAAAATATAAAATACTCTCGGCCGCTACAAGCTCTTACGGCTGTTAATAAAAATTAAAAAATAAATAAATAAATTCCAAACCGGCACAACTTCTTCCGGCTTGTATAAAAAGCTTATAGTGGCACAAGTTCTTTATTTGCTATTTTTTATAACAATATTTGTTATTTTATAAAAACAAATAGGATATAAGCTTAATACTTTTTTTTTATTTCCTACGAGACAAATTTGCACATATTATCTTTTCTTATTTATTTTTTTTTCTTCTTTTCTCCATTATATGTTATGACTTAGCAAATTAAAATAAAATAAAATAATAAAAAAGACCCTACGGCATATACGACTTGTCTTCGCTTATCTTTTTTTTTATTTTTTCTTCTTTTCTCATTATATGTTATGACTCAAAGAAATTAAAATAAAATAAAATAATAAAAAAGACCCCGGTGAGATAACTCGTCACTACCGAGGAAAAAAAAAAAATTGATATCCCAACTAGTAATCTATTTGATGATTCGAACTCGCGACCTCATGCACTAATACCTCGTCGTATGACCACCCAGAGCACCACGCCTAGCCTAAACTGCTAAGTTCAACCAAGGATATATCCTTATAGAAAAACTTCACCATCCCCAAAAATCTATATTCTTACATTACTATTATATTACGATTTATTATTATTAATAAATTTATATTATTAATTGGATTTTTCTAAATAGAAATAAGTTAATATCTATATTTATTATTATCCCTTTAATATTTTTTCTTATCTTTGTAATAATATCAATAAAAGATTATTAATATATTAAAAATAAATATCATTCTTTAATAAAATATAAATAATTATTTTATATTCATGTATTACTATTATTATTATATTCATGTATTACTATTATTAAAAATAATATTAATAATGATTTTTAATATTAATATAAATAATGTGATTATTAATATTAGTCCAAATAAAAATATCCATACAGTTTCAACAAAATAGATAATTTTTTTCCGATTAATAATATGAAGTGGTTTTATGTGATTCAATAATATTCATATTACTAAGTTATGAATTTGAAAATCCCATAAAGTTCAACCAAATAGACATTCTTATTAATTAATATGTACAGTAGATAACGTTGGATAAGTTCTATATTTTAGAGGCTGGGAGTAATCTTGCGGATTTCTTGTAGAGCTCCCATGCGACGCGGTAACGAAAGACTGTGACATCTTCCAAGGACCACTTCTCTTCAGAAATATTACCATTGGCTCTAACGAAACAGTCAACAAACTTGCATACAAAAATGCCACAGTCTGAGTTGTTGTGTTGTTTTGGTCGAATCTTTAAGGTCTCCACAAAGAGGATTACCGCATTTGGGCCACTCACAAGATCGGATTACCATTTCGCAAACAAAATGGTATCAAACGTACTGCATGTATAAAGTAGTTGGTTAATAATTTTTAATATTAAAGGACATTATAAAATTAAAATATTTTAAAACTAAACATACCGCAACTTTAATTAAAAGTACATTTCATGTAACTTAATATACTTAGTGTCATTGTAGAAAAGCGGTCAATTATGGTAACCATCCAATCTTTAACTGCGAATAGAACAAGACAAAATGGTGTTGATTGGTACTACACACACCGATGAATATGTATTTGCATTCGTGTAAAGGTGGACCAACATCTTGGTTAACATACGGATTGCAAAAACTCCATGCAGTATTCACGTTAGTGCAGGGCACATAGCCCTACCCAAGATGCATGAAGAATGAATTCATGAAACCAAATTGGGACCACCTTTGTATTCCCCGCGACCTGTAGTATTCCTCTCTGTCTCGTAGCAACAACATATAAGCATCGATGACATGCTCGATTATCCAACTCCCAGGCCCTAAGGATTGCACTGCATTGTGTTCTAATTCATATAACTGGCGCGGATGTGATAAAGGATATAAATCCCTTCGGTGCCACCACGTTTCCAAACATATGTTTATTTAAAATGTCTCCTTCCAATCTTTAAGTCTTTTGGATAAGGACCCTTTTGGTCCATAAGAGATGTGGTCTCCCGCATCTTGTACCTGATTGAGACCCAAATGTACATTATTATTATATTGCAATAATAATTAAAACCATCACTATTAACATAACTATATATACCTTTAAGTGTGAACTAGATCCTCTTGGCGTCGAAAAGTCCCATAAATGAAGAGTTGGTTGGAATGTAACACTCCTCATAGGTTTGGAAGGTTGGAATGTAACATTCCTCATAGTTTTGGGTGGAGGGAATGGAGCTCTCCTCGATTACTTGTGGGGTGGGTATGTAGCTCTCTTGTCAACATAATCGGTTTGTTTCCCAAGCCCTTCATTGAGTTGTGTGTATTGGGGCGTGGTCCAAAATTTGTGGGACCCCTGCCGAGGTATTTGTTTACCTCTTGCTTGAAGTCGTATATGGCGTGTTGAAATCCCAATTATTTTTTTTTTGCGAGAACCAACTCGGGAGGCAAAATGAGTAAGTCTTGAAAATTTATCAAGTAACGACTTTGCACTCTTAACTTTGCTCATGTAAGATAAACACAAACAAATATTATTAACAATAAATATGAATAAATGTAATATTAAGTATTTACTCCAATACATGATTTATTAAAGAAGAATATAATTTTATACCATTTGAATAAAGTGTTGTTGGTTGTAAATGGCCCGAGGCTCATAACAACTATGTCAGTGGTCGTCATTTGCACATCGAGGTTTGGTGAATTTTCCAACGTGTAATTTTCCTATACCGCACCATGTAAATCATCTATTGGGACATAATCAAAATTTTAGTTTGTTGTCCTTCGAGATGATCCATGTATGCCTCCCACATCGAAATATATTCCCTCTCAAGGCCATACAATCCTCGACATCAATAAATTTAAATTTTTCTCTCCTTTAAGGTCACCGTGGTTTTTGGTCATTGATGGTATGCCTTGCATGAACCCGAATTGTCTCATCACACTCGGTCCCCAAGCATCTAAAATTCCACAATATCAAAGTGGATCAAGGGGACCCCATCAGATCCCAACAACCTGCCTTCAAAATTAAATCCACTGATATCATCATCCCACATTATGTAAGGCCGCCAAACCACATCCCACATAGACTTAATATCTAACTTCCCTCGATAAAATGACAAATGGTGATGGGGATTCTCACGTCTACCAGGGTAACTGTGGGCTCCAAAATAGGACCATACTAAAGCCCTAGGTAACCATAAGGATGATTGTGGCCAAGGGTTTGGCTTTCCAATACTTACACGCTCATAAGTCCAAATTTGTAACAATGTAACACAACCATTAATGTATTTAACACAACCATATGGGATACGATAATGACGATGAAGATGCAGAGGTGGAAGAAGAAGAAGAGTTTTTGCCGCCTAATATTTCTCAAACAAAGGGCCGCAAAAAACAATCTAGATTCAAGAGTGCACTCGAGAAAATCATTCCTTCTAAGACTCATCGAAAATGTGCAATTTGTGGCTTTGAAACCTACTACGATAATAAGCGAAATCACTATCGAGTGCTAGGGATTCTGAGCCAAAAAAATAAAGCGCGGTTGTATTAATAATTCTATGTTTTTTTTATTTTATGAAAATGAACATGTAATATGTACTATTCCTCTTAATGTTATGCAAAGACTAGTATTGGTATAATCAGTACTTCTAATATTGATAATCACATTATTATTATTATAATAATACTTCACTACTTTTATAAATTCGATAAGTAAATTAATTTCCGAAATGACTTGAAAAATTATCATCATTACTTATTAGACTAATTGAACTAGTTTTATTAATAATAAAATCATTGCTTAATATATAAAATCATTACTAATAATCATTGCTAATAATAAAATCATTGCTTAATATATAAAATCATTACTAATAATCATCATTGCTTAATAATAAAATTATTAATACTAATAATACAAGATTTATAATGATCATTATTTATATTTTATTAAAGAATGATATTTATTTTAATATATTAATAATCTTTTATTGATATTATTACAAAGATAAGAAAAAATATATAAAGGGATAATAATAAATATAGATATTAACTTATTTCTATTTAGAAAATCCAATTAATAATATAAATTTATTAATAATAATAAATCGTAATATAATAGTAATGCAAGAATATAGATTTTGGGGGATGGTGAAGTTTTTCTATAAGGATATATCCTTGGTTGAACTTAAGCGACTAGGCTCGTGGTGCTCGAATTGGTCATAAATATGAGGTATTGGTGCATGAGGTCGCGAGTTCGAATCTGTTAAGCAGACTACTAGGTTGGATATCGAATTTTTTTTCCTCACCATGACAAGTTATACCTAATTTGGGTCTTTTTTATTATTTTATTTTATTTTAATTTCTTTGAGTCATAACATATAATGGAGAAAAGAAAAAAAAATAAATAAAAAAAGATAAGCTAAGTCTAAATTTCTCTACTGGTAAGATCTTTTTATTATTTTATTTTATTTTAATTTCTTTGAGTCATAACATATAATGGAGAAAAGAAGAAAAAATAAATAAAATAGATAAGCCGATCTACAAAGTCTTAAGTACTAGGTCTTTTTTATTATTTTATTTTATATTAATTTGTTTGAGTTATAACATATAATGGAGAAAAGAAGAAAAATAAATAAAAAAGATAATTCTGTACTACTAATACATTAATACGGAAATAAAAAAAGTATTAAGCTTCTAAGACAAGCTCTACCCATGGGATTATTTTAATAATAAATATTCACTTTTATTTAAACAAACCGACAACATGTTGACTATGTGGGGTCCTCATATTAAAATAAAAAGCCTGTACAAAGTTGTGCTTATTGGTATATTTATGTTTCAATCTCACCATCTATTCAATTTATCAACGGTCCAAAAAGGGGTGTTGCACGATTACTAAGTAACTTAACCAGGAATATGGAAGGAGCTCCCCTATATATATATATATATATATATATATATATATATATATATATATATATATATATATATATATCATATCATTTAATGGGCAAAATTAGTTAGTATAAAATCTATTTTTTTATTCACAATAAACTCATTTATTTTAATCCAAATTTAAATCAAAATAAACCTCCTTTATTTTAATTTATCAAATTTTAAATAAAATAAATTATTTTATTTTAATCAAAATCTTTAATCAAAATAAACTCATTTATTTTAATTAATTATGGAATTTAATTCCAAGAAAAAAAAAACTCCTTTATTAAAGGAAACACGGATTCTATTTCCTATTCACAAATAAACTCTTTTATTTTGAATAATATGAAATCTTATTTCATATCTAAATTGTGACGCCCCCAAAATAGGTATACATCACCCATCTTGAGTCGCCAAATACATGGTACAAAATTTAAATACAAACTTAAATATACAACATGAGATGTGAGTTTTAATACAATCATTGTCTTTTAAACAGTATACAAACTCAAAATAAGTCCTCAATACATTTATTATCACATTATTTCACAGAATAGTGAGGACTACTAATATTATCATCTGGACCGTCACTCCGCTCCCAGGCTTCGTCCCAAATTTATATTCTCATTTCTGAAGAAAACGGTGAAAGAAAGGGTGAGCTCAACTAGCCCGATGAAGAAATATTATGACTAAGATAATGCAGAATAAATTATCGTTAGTCTTCAACAATGTTAAACTGATAAAATACAATAGACATCAAGTTTAACTGCAACAGAACAAGCAATCCATTAAAAGAGTCAAGTAGAGAATAAAATCTACTATCTCTTATGATTTAAAAAGGTTTTTCATCACTTTTATCGCTGGGACTCAACTTTATAATAATCCACATCATCCCTGCACTACGGCCAAGGATATTCATTAGTATCACGACCACAAATTATCCATGCATTATGGGCCAAGGATATTCGTGTATTCATCAATGGTCATGATCATGCCAACAACTGTCCATCAATGCACTACGGACCAATGAGGACTTTTACCACATCATTTGTAACATTACGGTCATGATTATACCGATTAATCCCTGGTTATAATCATACCAAGTCCATCTATGCACTACAGGCCATAGATGACTTTTAACATAATATAAACATGAGGATGATGACAATGATATAAGAATTCAATAAAACAAGTTCAAGAATTAATTTATCCAGGAACTAATAACATCCAAATTTTCAATATGATATTTCTTTGTAGAGTAAAATTCAAGAATGCTCAGAAGAATATTTCCATGAAAAGATACTAGATGAAGCGCAAATATCAAGGATATTCCACTAATATCATGGAGTATAGAAGTTAAAACTTTAACCAACTAAGTATACTAAAGAATGGAATAACAAAAGAAATCACCATGCATGCGGTACTTTTGCATGTAATCGGTTATTCCAATGAATAATAAATAACGGAACCGTGTCAAAGTAATTACAGCACCGCGGGATGTTCCAATGAATAATAAAGATTTTAACCAATGTCCCAGCGCAAAACGCATTGAGACAGGATATTCCAACGAATAATAAAAAGCGGAACCAAGTCCTCCCGTAAAATGCATGTGACAGGATATTCCAAATGAATAATAAAGAATAGAATAATAGAAGAATTTCACCAAGTATAGGGTAGCCAAGCGTATCTGAGTTATTCCAATGTAAATAATAAAGAATGGAATAATGAAGTTCTCTTCATGAATACAAAAGAAATAATACCCCTTTACCGTAAATGTGAATTAACGAGAATTTTGTAATTAATTTTAATATTTATTGAATTAGATAAATATTTTTCGATGATTTAATTATTAGATTAAATAATTAATTGACCTTAATTGTGGTAGATTAATTTAATTATATGTGTTACATTTATTAAATTAATGTAGAGAGTTTTATTATCAAGTATGTAATTATGTCATCTTATTGAATTAAATGAATTATTTAATTAAGCATGATGGTATTCTAATTAATTTATTTATTAATTAAAGATTTAATAATTTAATATAATTAATTAATAAGAAAATTAAATATATGACTATGTGAATTTATGAGAAGTTATTATATTTTATTTATATTAAATAAGATATATGAATTATTGTGCAAGTGGGTGTGACGTGAATTAAACTATATGATAAAGCTTTATTAAATTAAAGGAGTTTTGAAATCTATTATGCTAGCCAAACATGGCCTTTGTAGGGGTTACTAGCAGTTACCCATGACTGGGTTAACTGACCATTATTGCGTGTCAGTCGAGTTCTTATAATATGACGTTCTCTTTTCTTTTCTTTTATTATTCTAAGTCTGGAAGAGCAGAGAGTGAGAGAGATTGAGAATTTATCAGAGAAAATTTGTGAGAATTAGAGATATTGTGAGTGTGTAATCATCAGGTAATTGTGAAAGGATCATCTTGGATCACCTCTTCTTAATCTATACTCTAGGTAATTTCTCCAAACCAAATTCTATTTTTACGTTATTTGAGTTTTATGAAAATGGCTTTCATTCATACTATAAAGCCTCTGTAATTGAGATAGGAGTAATGATTATGGGTTTTATATGTGTTATGGCACATCACATCGCATTTAATTATATATATTTTGTAAACCATATCATAAGTTTCATAATCGATGACTTCTTATTTCAAAATTTACGAGTTTGGATTTTGGCCATATGGCCTTATCGTGGTATTTTATGTATTGATCGTATATTATCCCTAAATTTTACACTTGTATATTGTTATGCATGTTGATACGAAGAGACCAAAATTTAAATAAACGGATTCGGTGTTATAACGAATCCGTAGTGACAATTTTCTTGTTTTATTTTCAAAACTTTCAAGAACATCAAGAACAAATGAAAGTAAATGTGTTGATTTTGCAAATTATGTATTTGTAACTTGTTAAAAATCATGCTAGATGGGTTAAGTAATGATTATATATGTATTACAATGATTGGGTAAGTCTAAATTAAGTGTAAAAAAATAACTAATTGGAAGTTATGGCCATATTCATGTATAATTTTACGTGTGATTGATTTTGGCCTAATTTGGACTTGTTATGTTCATGAACCTATGATCGAGCTATGACTATCAGAAAATGAGCACAGGTAAGCTTTCCTTAATGGCATTACCAAACTAAATTACCACTTAGTAAAAAAAAAAAATAAATAAAATAAAATAAAATAAAATAAAAAATAATAAATAAATAAATAAATATTTGATGAAAATTATTATTAAAATATTTATAAAATAAATTAAATATTTTAATTGAGATATTTATGAAATAAAATAAATATTCGATGAAAATTATTATTAAAATATTTATAAAATAAATTAAATATTTTAATTGAGATATTATGGAATAAAATAAATATTCGATGAAAAATATTATTAAAATATTTATAAAATAAATTAAATATTTTAATTGAGATATTATGGAATAAAATAAATATTCAATGAAAATTATTATTAAAATATTTATAAAATAAATTAAATATTTTAATTGAGATATTATGGAATAAATTAAATATTCGATGGAAATTATTATGAAATAATTTATTCGAGTGTAATAATAGTAAGAGAATGAAAATATTCTAATTTAATTAGGTAATTAAATTAGAAGGGTAATGATTTGTTAAATAAAGTGGAGTTTATATTAAATAATTAAGTGAAAATGTAACTAATGATTGTCGTGAATACATATGGTATGTGTGTAGGATTTGTGGTGAACGGAAGTATTAATCGTTTAGCCTACGTAGGAGGCAAGTTTCCTAACCCTACTTGTCATTATTGTTCAAGTTTATTAATTACCTCGAGTAAATTATCATTATTATTATTCATGTTCAAATGTTATATTAAAGATTGATTCTTTTCAAAGCATGATTCAGTTATACAATAATTGTGTTATTGTATACTTCCTGAGATTATTATTCAATTTGAATATCATTATTATTGAACCTTATTAGACTAGCGAACCCTTATTGATTCGACTAGTCCATAGTTGATGAGCGTTCTAAATTTCCGAACCCTTGATGAATTGTCCAAACCAAACTTCCTTTGGTGCGGACTCGAATGTCAAACCGAGATGAACAACCTGCAAAGGGATTTACTTATGTGTTAGCGTTAAGATATTGTGCGAAGATGGGTACTAAGGGCCGATCCCCTAAGTACGAGAAGAAAGGTCCATAGTCTTATGATTGTTAAAGGTTTCAAGTATAACCCTTGATAACCTAGGACATAGTTCAAGTCTTATGACCCTCGAAATTCTTTTGATTCTTGTTATTCATTCTTGATTCAAAAGTTGAGCTTTCATTCGAGATGTTTTTGATTTACTGCATGTTATTATACCGTTATTTCATTATTATACTTGTGGGCAATAGTGCTCACTCTTGCTTAATAATAACATTGCGATAAAAAAGAAAAAAGAACCGATGAACCTTCCACTAAGTAAAGGCAAGGGCAAAAGTTAGCAAGTGATGAAGACTTGTTATTTTTATTAGATGATGTATTTATGTTTAAGACTTGAGTTATTGATGTTATTTAAGACTTATTTGTTTATGATTCCTTTGAAATGTTTAAGGTTAGTTTAACTTTGGGATTGTATTATTATTATTCGGATGTTTGTAACCCTTAAGGGAAGATTTTTATTCTATCTATTGCATGGCTTGCATTTATTATGGGTAGATAGATAGATGATATTTGATAATGAACACCAAATCCGTGGAATTGAAGTACACGGATTTGGGGTGTCACTGAGTTGGTATCAAAGTATGAGGTTATGAACCTTAGGTGGGGAACAACCTTAGGTAGTAGCCTTATAGAAAGAAGATAGTGATGGAAAACTCTTATCGAGTTATAAGAAATGAATTTATGTAATTCATTGAAGATAATAAAAGACCTTATGTGTTTATGTGTTAAAGTATCGTTAGATGATCTGACTTAGTAACTAAAACTTAAAATTTTGTGTCGGGGATGTCGATGTTGGAGAAGCTAGTTAAGTCGGGGAGGAAGAACCCCATGTACCTATAAATGCAAGAGGAGGAGCCCCGAGACATTCATGTCGTTATGGGCAAATGGTACAGCAGAGGAGTCATCTCCATTGATCACCGCTTGTTGGTCGGAGCATGAGCTTAGACCCATCCTAATGAGGATCTGAGGGAGGAATTTGTTGAGGAAGAGGAAGAGGAAGAAGAGGAGTTACCACGGTACACCGTTGATGTTGAGATGTATGACACGTTATACGACCGTAATGTGGAGTTTCGAGACGAGGTCCAGGATTTGACTGAGCGAGCGGTTATTCAGCATATTACTCTAGAGGAAAAGGAGAGGGAGATTTTGACTCTTCACTCTCGACTGGCAAATGTAGAATGGGATTTGGTCCATGGGAAGGGTCAAACTGAAGATAAGACCGAGGAGATAGAAAGCGAAGAAGGAATCAAGGAAACCTCTTGAAATTGAACATAGCAGAGGAAGGCTGGGTAAGAGAATCGCGTCAAGCTGATCATGCAGAGGATGATAGTCGTGTAAAAAAAGCGAAGATTGGGGAAACGTACTCTACACTTAACAAGGCAATGAATGAAACCTAAGATCGAGTTTTGAGGTACCCAATCCAGTTCGAAGGACTACCATTGTACATGATGGATCGCAGGACGATGTATCGCATCTTAGAAGAGGAGCGTGTAAGGCTATTCAAAGACCTTAACCTAAGCGGTGATATGATTTGCTTAATTATGTAAAGAACTTAATTAGTTTTTAGATGTAAATTCTGAGGTGTTTATGAACGAAAGAATATTTGAATGTTTTAATCCTGTGGATTCTTTATTCCTGGATAGTTGATGTAAATAGCAGTTATGCTATCGTTTAATGTTAAAACTTTTGATTTGAATGAAAATATATCAAGTTGTTTGAGATGATGTGTTAAATGAATATGTTAAATTGTTAAGTAATGCCTTAACTATTTAGAGAAATAAATAAAGTTCTAATAAGCATTTATTTAACAGAAAAATGCCGCCAAGGAGAAGACAACAACGTCACCCAGCTCAGGAAGAGTCAACCAATAATAACAATAATGCCAACGCTAATCCCGTTCAGCAGTTGGTGAACTTAGTGACTGGAGCCATGAATAATCAACCGCAAGCTCCACCAAACACAACGTTTAAAGACTTCAAGGCGGTGGGACCGCCAGAGTTCAAAGGTTC